>VZSR01003807.1:43414100-43699910 GCA_013398615.1 Brachypodius melanocephalos | reverse complement strand
GGGGGGGATTGTGTGTATGTGTGTGTGCTGTGACAGTTGCATTTGTGAATTCAGAGAGTTAAGTTTCATCCAATGCTCAAAGATAATTAGCGCTTTTCCCACATACAAAAAATATATCATGATATTTCTTTGTGCGAATATATATTTTTAAAAGATTTCCATTAAAAATAAACACAATTATTGTCCAAGTTAACAGGATTAATTTTGTGCTTACTAACTGGTGGACACCTACAACATGTACATAGATTAAATTGAAAAATGAAGGGTTCACCACGTCCAGTGAAAACAGCTGTATGCCATGGTAGTTCCACACACATTATTAGACTGTATGGATCCTTCAGCAGATTTTACGCTAGAAGAAGCACTGGCCAATGGGAATTTATTTAGATGATGGAAGAAGCCAAGTTATGACTTGTGTGCAATCATTTCTGTTCATTCTGGCATATACTTCTGGGAAAGCACGCAAAGCAGAAAAAAAAGACCGAGTTACAACTCAGCAGCATTTTAAGGAAGCCCTGCGAGTTTTTCAAGGCATAAGCTATTGCTACATCAAAGACTGAATGCTGAGCCATACCCATCCAATTGAGCTCTCATTCCCATACCATATAGCCACTCTAAAATGGGCTCCTCTGCCTTAATATAATCATATGTTAGGCTAAAACATTATTTCACTGTTGCCAAAGTGCTTGATGAGTGTCGCACCCAATGCTCCTATGGCACTTGGGCTATATCAGCCATCCAGCTCGGGAAACCATGCTGGCCTTTTTTCCCAAACTCACTCTATTTTTTCCTCCCGCATGTCTGGATGCTGCAGGAGCCCACGGGCCGGTGGGTGATCCCCTGTGAGCGAGCCCCGACCACCGCAGCCCGGCCGCGGCGGGCGCCGCTTCAGCACCGCGGGCAGGGACAGCTCCGGGGGCCGGGCCGGGCCGGGCCGGGCAGCTCTGCTCCTCCCTGCCCTGCCCTGCCCTGCCCTGCCCTGCTCTTCCTGCTTCTCTCCCTTCCCCTCCCCTTCCCTCCCTTCCCTTCCCTGCTCTCCCCTCCCACTGAGAGCGCCACGCCGTAAAATAACTCTGGAGCAGAGCAGAGAACTCGGGCTCTGTGACAGAGGAGCGCTGAGGCACTGGAGCACGGTCGGGACTCAAATCCTAAATCCATTTCCTGAGCCAACGACCCCAATGGCAGGAGTCAGCTCAGGTGCTGTAGTAAGGCAGTTGACATAGGCTTGTTCAGGGGTAATTTGTGTATATCAAGCACATATTTCACTAGAACCATCTATAGCAACAAATCTAAACTCTCTTAAAAGTGAAAATATTGCTGCTTTTATCGGAGACTCTCCAGCTTTTAGTGAAGTGATTATCCCATTTGTTGTCTGTGTTTGGATTCACATTCATGCACTAGCAGCCCCGATTTGTGTCTGGGACTGAAGGTAGACATAAGCCCAATGTAAACAAACACTTAAGCTCTAAAATAACTTAATCTGGTGGCTATGAAGGTAGGAGCCAGGGAGGATTGCAGCAAGAAAATTGTTAGTGATAGGTGGAGTAAGACAGAAACACTGCACAATCCAATTATTCCTAGCTGAAACAGTAGTCCAGTTAATGGTCTTGTGACTTAATTGCTAACTTGAGGCATTCTTAATTACATAAGGTAGTGGAACAGAATCCAGACTTGGCTAAATTTGGCAAAGACATCTCTACCCTGCTGTACTGTCTCTATTCCTTCACCAGCAGTGAGTCTGGCTTGTAAAGCACAAGCACAATTAGATTCCTAAATCCTGACTTCTATCAAAAATTCATTGTAACGTGCTAAATAATAATTTTCAGCTTTTATAAATTAAGTGACCATAAATCAGCCAGTAACAGTACCTGTTACTTAAAACAAACACACAATGAAAAAAACCCTTACCTCAGAATCAATGAGTGGTTATCCTACCTCATCTCTGCAATCCTCACATGATCAGAAAGATCCCTTTGTGTCAGTATTTTAAGAAAACTTTCTTCCCTCTCCTCCTGTTACATTTTCTTTGCCTCCCTATTTCAAGTAATCAGCAACTTCTGACATTACTTTCTAGAGATGAATCCCCTAGTATCAGCAAATCTTGAAGCACTCTGAGCAATATTATCAGTTAGAGGAAAGTGGAAGTCTCTGAAATTGCTGCTACAGAATCAGTTTGATCTGGTGGTGGCAATGAAAAAAAAAAAAAAAAAAGAAAAAAATGTTCAATTTCTCTTTCCACTTCCAAAAATTTTTCAAATTGGGTGATCTAGCTGGTGGGAGATTAACCACTTAAAAATAAGATTGCAAAGTATTTTAAAGCCAAACAAGGAAGGCATTACCTGGTTGGAATCCTGAAGTCTACATTGGGTCCCAATTTATAAGCTACTTGTAGAGAAGTGGACCCCACTACTCTCTCGACAATTCCTTGGGAAGCAGCTTTTTCTATTTGAAACTGAGAAATCAGGTCAAAGCCTACAAGAAAAAAAAAATACATATCCATAATGCAACTTTCATTTTAATTTGAGAATTGTGCTGTCACAGAGCTGAATATAACCGGATAATTTTTTTGAACTGCAGCTTTTTCCTGAAAAGGTCAGGATGCTACTTGCCTGGTAAGTCATCTTGGCCAATCCTGATGGTTGGACAGATATCTATTCTGTGACTGGCACCCAGAATAACTGGCAGTCCTGGAAAAAAAAAAGTGAATTTACTAACTGTGTGCACATTGCCATAGATCATCTTATAAAATTAACTGAAGCAACTGTAAGATTATTATGAATTAAACAGAGCTATAAATAATAATGATTGGAGGTATATAATAATTTAAACTGTACTGGGTAAGTAAGAGGTATCAGAAAATAATCATCTTTTTCTAGAGAGTTCCAAACTAAAAATGTAACTTGATATGTATTTGATTTTTTTTTAAGCCTTTAAATGAAAATGTTATAATAATTTTTCTTTTGCAGAGCTGTTGAGAAATAGTAGTAGTTTAAGAAAGCCTGCTGTGTAAGGAAGTTTAGGGTTGTAACTTTTTGTGCTTCAAGCAACCTTAAAAAAAAAAAAAAGGCCAGTTACCTAAATCAACACTCTCCCTACTTCCAAGAAATGTAAACAAACCTCAAGCCAACTAAAGAAGTTAGTTGTTGTAAAGAAGTTAGTTGTTGTAAATCAGTTGGCATCTTTTCCATCCTCTCTGGTATTCCAAGCTTTCCCATTTTCCTATGTGCAGGATTTGATCAGAAAATGAACATCCATGAAATACAGGGTGGTGGCAAGAAGACTTTACAGACCTTTTTTGTTTGCCCGAATGAGAACAGAGAAGAAATTTTTTTGAGGAAACTAAATCTAAAAATCCAATTTTTCAGAATATTATTTGTCAAAAAGACTTGTCATGATGATAAGACCTGCAAGGTACCCATAATTAAGGAAGGAGGAAGGAAAAATTAGTATTTATTTGAAGAATATAAGATCCATGTACTAGTCCAGTACCAAGTAAATCTGGAAAATGTTAGCAGAGTGTGGGTAGGGAAGAATGAAGAGTGGAAGTTGGAAGGAGAAACATTTCTAACCTACAGAGAGCCTCTTGTGTGCTGCAAAGGCTCAACCCTAAATGTGGGTTTCCTTCTGACAACATAAGCTTAAAGGGAACATTCAGGTTGACAAGGTACACCTTAGAAAAGACCTCATTCTGTATTCTTTGATGAGACACATGGCTGGCATCCAGCCATTTACATTTTGTGCCCAGCAAATAAAGTTGAACCAGTTTATTGCCACATGTAGCAGAAAAATATCTAACTGAAGAACTTTCAGAAGCTCTGAAAGACAGGGAAGGTCTGTGTCCTCTGTTTACCATCTACATCCAGATTTTAATCCTTACCTTAAAAATACATCTAATAGCAAATTTGAAGCAACACACAGCTCTTGCTTTTTCCTTGTTTTTTGTATACATCCATCTATGCATCCATCCATACATAAATGCACATAGACAGCTCTCACTTTCTTTGATGGCTAGTTACAGAGGATTTTAGGTTTGAATAAACACAGAATAACTTTTTCAACATTCAAAATTACACAAAGATAAAATGTAGATAAAATCTGTCTCCTTACTTGATTGGTGCTGGATGGTGGCTGAGATGAAAGACCACAGAAAACTACACAGGTAAAAGAAAGCTGTAATTTTCCTGTAAACAGAATGAAAACTCCAGTATGAATCTACAGTTTCTGACAGGTTTTGTTATTAAATTTCTCCTCCAAGCCATGCATATTAAACTTACAAAATATCAGTTAAGGATTTGCTAACAGATTTGACAAGACAATCTCTTTGACAAGATAATTTCTTTACATGACAATGTTTTATTTTTGCCTCATAATAAAACACGTCAATACAGCTCTTTCTATTGTAGCCCCCCTCATATAATGCTGGCAATGACAGCTTTCACTGTTCTAATCTCTTATTTACAGATGTCTCTAAATCCCACTTGTTCTCTTACCAGTGGCTTTTCATCTTCACTGCTGGATTTCTTCAGTTCTCTCATGTGAATATGCAGGGTATATCGTCACACTGCCTGCTTCCCTCTCATTAGTCCGGCAGAGGAGTGCAGCAGTGGGTGCAGACAGCTGCTCCTGCCCCACCAGGACCCAGCAGAGAGGGAGGTGCAGTCTGCTGGGCTGGTTTTAATCTCTCCAAGGGAAGGAGGTGGAGGCTGGACAGGCATGTGTGTCCTGGTGGGCTCCGAGGGCGGACCTCAGGAGCCAGCTGAATATAAAGAAGCCAAGAGCGCAAAATAGAGGCTGCTTCTTTCACCAGCATGAAGGCAGGGAGAGTAAAAAAAAAAGTGATTTCATCAAAGCCAGTTCTCTGAATGGTGGGATCTGCTGTTCAGCCAGGCAAGGGAATGAATTATATGTACCAGGAACTGTGAGGAAGCCATTGGTCCTGATATGGTGTTAAGACTAAAAGCTCTGAGAAGAGGGGAATCCCTCTCCTATAAAGAAGGTATTTCCATTTCTCATTGATTTACTCATCAGGTGACCTCGGGAGAAGCCTGTCTGGTGAGGTCCCAGTTGGTTTTTCTGAATAAAAAAGTTATGTAAAAGAGTTTTCATTTCTTAAACTCTAACCTCCAAGGCATACATATAGGCATTATTAAGCAGACTCTTGTTCTGTTGTCATTTGTCATTTGTCCCTTTCCAAAGGGACTTGTCCATATGCTTGGAAACACAAAGACCCATATTTGTTCACCTGGATGTAAAAAGAGAGAGAGAAACTAAAATCTGTGTGCATGAAAAGATCAAGGCAAAGGTAATAAAAATCTAGAACTTTCTGACAGGAACCACAGTCAAAATTCATGTATGTATGGAAAAGTATGCTAGGTTATTCTTATACATCACATTTGTGTAATGTTTCATCTTCTCTGACTACTGGTATTCTAGTTAATAACACCCTAAATTTCCAGATTTTTCAGTGTGGAACATAGGAAATGCAATAATCTCTGCTGTCTGATAAGTGTCTACAGAAATAACCAGGTAATGAACTATTCCCTTCATCCCAATTTGCTGTAAATCACATTCCAAATAAACTCTCTGTAAGCAATAGATTTACAGTTTTAAATCTATTGTTAGAAAGGGCAAGGCTGGATCACACACACAAGCAGTTTGCCAGGAATAATGTCTAATTTTGATGTCTATGGCAGTGAAGCTTTGGTGATAACATTTGTTCACCCTTCAAGAGAAAGATACACCCAGGGACCCTTGTGGTCCAGCACAATTGTGAACATAACACAACAGGATTGTCACATGAAACCTCTGTCAATTAAAAACCAAAAAAGTGAAATATCAATTTGATCTGACAAGAAATTTGCCCAAGTCACCACACACCCGAGTGCCTTATTTCCCCAAGCAAACATTTCCCTTGTGGCATCCAATGGTACCCATAGGGCATGGAAGGAGTCCATAAGGAGCAGGAGGAAGAGCAGTACAGGGAAGTCACTTGGAGCTACAATGAAGGGGAATGTGGCATGTGAAAGAACGACAGAGAGCATCCAGGGCTCAGAAAGAATACCAAAACCTTTGTGAAAGAATGGAAGAGTCAGGTGCCAAACCATTGCTCTTGTTGTCTATAAGCTGTGGCATTTCCTTTGCCTTTGAGACTGCTTGGTATTGCCAATTTATTTGAGGTAGTATTAAGGAAGAAAAAGCCATTCCAGTAGTTAGATATGGAACTAATTAGTACCACCTTACAGTAAGTTAGCAATATTTTTTGATACATGGTATGAAGCTGCTTGCCATCCATTCTGTCTGGGGTTATTCACACACATATCATCCTCTCCTGGAGGTGGAGTCTTGTTCAGAGAACTCTATTTCTGAGCAATCTATATTTTTAGCTGAAAGATTAGCAAAATTAGATTTTGCTTGCATTTCATTGCAGCAATTCTCAAGGGTGGAATTTCTTTTATGTCTGGAGAATTTTCCCAATACAGGATCTTCAAAACACATTTTTACTAAAATAAAACATGGGAGACACTATGTAACTAAAGCCGGGAAAACACATTTACTATTCTCTTTGTGGGCAAAAGTCTTTAGAAGTCTTTAGCCTTTAGAAGACTAATAGCCTCTGGTTGCTCTCTGTGCATTTTGATGTCTTCATCTTGAAGAAAAACTCATGATCTAGCCAATATTATTCCTATTTCAAGAAAATGTAAACTGGGATAGATGGAGTATGTATCTTACATATCTTGGTGGCACAGAGACAGTCCCCATCCAACTAATACTCATGTTTAGCTGATTTGACTATTTTGACGTCACTCTACGTCAATTCATAGTTTTCTATTCCTATGAACTGGGCCAGTATAGATTTTTCAGAAAAACTCAGAGTGCAGTGATCGCTGGTTAGTCACTTGCTCAGGGCTTCATCTTCTAAACACTACTGCTCATGTTTTGAAAGTGGATTAATTAAACAGTGGTGACTTTGTTCAAATACTATCTCCTGAAAATAAGCTATGTAGGAATGTCATCGCCTTGCTAGCCTGTGGAGGTGTGCTTACACACCTGACTTCACATTCCAGTCCTCAAATATCTGATTCCATATTCATTTTATACTCCTGTTCCTCTGTCTAGCTTGAGTTGGAGAACAGGTATTCATAGAGCTGTCTCTGAGAATGTGGCTGAATTGGAGAGAGATAGCAAATGGCTGGACCCAGCTTCTCTTGCAGATGTAAACTTGCTCTATGTGATGAAAAGATTTGCAGCAAGGTGGCTGCAGCTGGACTTTCAGAAGGTGCAATCCAGCAAAAACCAAAAAAAACCTAAAGGCATGATGTAGAGAAGACCATGTGGAAGAGAAGAAGGTTTCTCAGTTCAAGCTTGGGTTTACAGCAATTTAGGATGACTAAATTAAATAGAAAATCCTTTCCTGATGTTTATTTTCTGTCTGGGCTTGAAGGAGCTCAATGTCACGGGCTTATACTTTTGAACAGGACTTTTAGAAGACCTAGGCAAGTTTTTTCTTCCCCTGAAAGTATCTGTGACACCTATTCAGGTACTGAGGTCTCAAGAACAAGCTCTGGAACTGGAAGAACTAAAGTCTGTTAAAGTGAGGCCTCTGCCTGTGTGAGTGATCCCATAAAGGACCCATGCTCCCAGCCCTACACAGCTCTTCCACACACAGCTGGAGAGGAGAGGAACAGCAGGGAAGACATCATTTCTTATTTATTGCCTATCCCTCACCTATCTCCTGGAGACCAGTTCTCTCCCACCTGGTCTTCTCTAAATTCCCCCTTTAGTCTTTTCATGTGACAGCCTCTTACGGCCACGTTCTCTGTTCAGGTTACAATAACAAAAATCCGCTTTATACATTTCAACCTTCTTTGTCCTTACCTAGTGTAAGGGTCACTGCTCTCCCTGTGGTGTACCAGACCCCAGGATAAGCACACACCACACTCTCAACATGAGTGAGTTTGTTGTTAGGTTGTGTTTGGCTGTCTCAGCTCAAGATCAACTGTGTGGCTGTGAGTGATGGCATTTCTGAGAGATCTGCTCTTTATTAATCATGCTAAGAGTTAAGGTAGCTTGGACCTGGGGCTGATCTCATTGGCATCAGGGGCAGAACTTGCACTGACTTAAGCGCCTTTTAATTAAACCAGCAACAAATAATTAAACCAGCTTCCTCAAGTGTAGGGTAATTGAATTGACAGCAAAACTATAATCCTTGTCAGGTTCCAACACATAATTGAAATTTAACAAATAATCTATTATCCAATAAATTCTTACCTTCATCATAAAAGTGTACTTTTCTGTCCAAAATTCTGTGAATTTTGGCATGAGAAGAAAAACAGCTTTTCTTTCCAAGCTGTCAGCTGCCATTTTGCATAAAGACCAAACAGCTTCTTTCTAGTAGAGGTCACTCAAAGAAACCTGGGAATTCTTGGGACAGATTGTCATCTCCTCAGCAAACCCTCTTTCCAGGTGAACCTCACTGTAATGGCACTGCAGCCAATTTGTGAACACCTGCCCAATGTAGTCTAAAAAATGCAACAAACCCCTCAGGAATGTTCTTGGAGCACAAATAGAGATGTTCTGTGTATGAAGCCAGACAAGCTTCCACCTTAGCTCTATGTCCTCTTGCCATAATAATTTTTTTTCTGTGGATGAGGCTTGCAGCTCCCATTGCCTTTGGATGAAAGTCTATATTGTGGTATCATTCCTATTTTTATTTCTTTCTAGGTCAGAAGGTTTGTATGTTGTCTCCAGGGATGTCAGACACCAATTATCCCCAAATGTTACAGGCATTATCCTAAATAGAGGAGAATTTATTTTCTAGTGGAATGGCAGAGAAAGTGAAAAGTTAAGCAGATTTCAAGTGTTATTATGTTAATATTGCCATGAACACTGTTGTGTTTTAGCAGAGATTACGACTCTGACCTCACTTAACACACATCTGTGTCCATCTACTGTTCACACTCAAAAACTGAAATAAGACCAGAAACAGGCTCTGCTGTTATTTGTTAGTTATTCATTGAGTATAAAATGCAGTGAAAAATTTCTGATTTATAATAGCAAATACTATTGCCAAGTGCTGGATGCAAATTTCGTGTAACTAAAAACAAAACAAAACAAAACAAATCCCAAATTTGGAAGTATTTTCAGTCAGAGTTTAATGACTCTTGATGATATTCTTTCATATTGTTCTCTCTTCTAATACTTCTAAATACGTTAATATTCTTTTCTAGACAAAATTACATTAAATAAACTTTTTGTAATTGTTGACGTGATGGTACCTAGTTCTGTTGATATTTATCTCTAAATAAATGCAGCAAGCATAATTTATTTTATTGTCTCCCTTTGAAAGAGATCATGATACCAGTGAGAAAATATCTGTTGATTGAAATGGGATCAGGTTTTCCCTCTCTTACACCATCATATGTGCATCACAACACTGGTTCATAGGTAAAAATACTCATAAAATAAAATTACTGTATGGTTACTTGAGACAGCCACCAGGCTTTCTCCGTCACTCCCCACCTCTCTGCCTGCCTTCCCTGGCCAGACTCAGCATCCTGCCTCCTATCCTCAGCCCAGTCAAGCTCCAGCTGCCTGGACCCAAGGATGGAACTGTTTCCCCACCATCCAGAAAGCAGAGGATTAGACATCCTGACAGGGTGGGAAAGGAAAGAAACATGCACGTATGGCTACTTGGTTACACAAAATAGCAAATTCTATGGCACAAATTCTGATTTTTGTGGCATAAGGGGAAAAAAAAAAGCTGTTTCACACTGTTGATGACCATGAGGATTCCGTAAGACTGTTTTTCTAAAATGGCAGTTCTCAGATTTTCCCAAAGAAATTCCAGGATTTTCACAGACTCAGAGTATCACTGTGTAGTTTCATGCATATTCAAGGACTAACGGAGCAGCTCTGGGATGGGAACAGTAAGGTGCTCTGTTCATTTTGAAATGAAAGCTCTGATTCAACCAAGTGTGGTGTTAAGACCACAGAAAACTGGCACACACAGACCTCCATATAGAACTGATGACATTTAGAATATGTATTTTTATCTTCGAGACATGTTCTGTGTCAAAAAAAACCCTTCAAAATTTTAAAAATTGATGTTTTCTCTCTTATGAGAAATATAAAGGACATAAATATATAACAATAACACAGGAACTATATACTTGAAGTATAATATTAGAAGCTTTTAAGCATTTAAAACTATATAACTAAGGTCTGCAATTTCATTGCACTGGTTTTTCACTTCCAATTACACCTGGTTATTGACCTCAGCAGAGCTACTGAGTTGCAAAAAATGTTCTGGACAGGAATTCATTGAGAAAAAACTAAGAACAACAATTTTTTTTAAAACATTATTCCTTTTGTTTTCTCCCAGTGAACCCAACATTATGCCACAATGGGCAACTTTTGAACAGTGTGCTGCCAAAATGAAAACCACAAAGAAGAAATCAAAGGGCAAATTTCACGATAATTTTCAAAGCAGAGGGAAGCTTATTAGTGAAGTCCCACAGAGACGTGTACAAAAGCCTGTGCCATTCAAAATATTCATAAATGTGATCTGGAAGGCAGGTGTATAATGGGGAGGTAACATCTGCAGATAAAGGGAGTTACCAGAGTATTAAAAATGAAAATTTGAAATTACCCAAGCAATAAAAATTGAGCTGGCAGTGTGCCTTTGTGTCCAGGAGAATCAGTGATATCCTGGGGTGCCTCAGGAAGAGTGTGGCCAACAGATCAAGGGAGGTGATCATCCCCCTCTGCTCTGCTCTAGTGAGGCTACAGCTGGAGTATTGTGCTCAATTCTGGTCTCCACAGTTTAAGAAAAAGAAGCAGCTACTGGAAAAGATCCACTGGAGAGCCATAAAGGCAACAGGGAGTCTGGAGCATCTCTCTTTTGAGAAGAGACTGCAGGAGTGGACCTGTTTAGTCTAGAGATGAGAAGAGTGAGAGGGGATTTCATCGATACATAAATACAGCTCAAATGCAGATGCCAAGAAGTTGGTGCCAGACTCTTTTCAATGGTGCCCAATTACAGGATGAGAAAAGGTGGCCATAAACCAAAACACAAGGAGATCCACCTCAACATGAGGAAGAACTTGTTTACATTGAGGAAGGCACAGCACTGAACAGGCTCTCCTGAGAGATTGTGGAATCTTCCTCTCTGGAAACATTCAAAACCCACTGGAAGGTGTTCCTGTGTCACCTGCTCTAGGTGATCCTGCCTCGGTGGGAGTTCTGGAGTGGATGACCTCCAGAGATGCCTTCCAACCCTAACAGTTCTGTGATTCTGTAGTTCTGTGGTTCTGCAGTTCTGCAGTTCTGTAATTCTGTGATTCAGTGAAAGATGATGGTATAAATTGCTGGAAGTTCTCAAAATACCTAGTAAGCTTTCCACAAAGTAGCAGGTGAAATTCCATATAAATAAAGAGGAAATAATAGTCAGTGAACAAGTAGTCCTAAATTTATGGTGGCTTCCACTGTTCTAGAAAGTTATGAGTCAGCTATGATAGGCAGAGTTATGAAAACATAACTTAGTGCTCAGTAGTGAGCAAAAAGCACAGTGCACGGTAGAAGAAATTAGGAAAACAATAGTGAACAAAGCAGAAACCATCAAACTGCTGTGGTATAGCCATGGTCAGCAGGGGTGATCAAAGATTTGAACTGGTTTAAGTAGGAAAAACAATTAAACAGATGAGGATTTTTCAAGCCTAAAAAAATGAGGTCTAATGAAGTCTGAGCACTATAGCAAAGTGAGTAAAGAACAGTTGTGACTCTCTTGCAGAGCAAGGGCTAAGGCTACCAAACAGAGATGGAAGCCAGAAGTTTCAAAACAAGCAACAAACAGCACTTTCACATACAATTTGTAGGTGAGAGGTACAATTCTTTTTTGCCACTTTTACTATTCACCATTGAAAATGCTGAAATTTTTATGAGATCAAAAACTGATGCTGGCTGGGAAAACACATGGGAGAAATGTTCCTGTGTACTTGTACTACATTTACCTGCTTCTCTAGGCATCCACTCTTACCTTGACCAGAGAAATTGTGCTGGACCAGATGGATCTTTGATCTGACATGATACAGCTATTCTTATCTTTTAATATTTAAACAATTTGGAATACTGAAAATTCAAACGGGAAAGACTGCCCTTTTAATGCCAGAACACATTTCAGAGGGCTTAGACCTAGTAATACGCTTTAAAAAAAGCCAGGCATGGTCCGAGAAGAAAGGGAATTTTTTACTTATGTTTCCTAATATTATCAGAATACAAGATACTGGGGTGGAAGTTTTGGTCTTGTGTCTAGAGAGGATTCTCAAAGATTACCTCACAGACTAGATGTTAGAAAAGAACCCAAAAATGAAGAAGCATAGAAGAATTTAGTCCAGGAATGATCCAGGGATATCACCTGGTTCAGCCTCCTCTCAATGCAGAATTGTATTTCAGAGCCAGAGAAGGTTGCTTAGGGCCTTAGCAGGCTGGGACCAGAGTATCTTCAAGGGCAGGGACTCCAGAACTTCTCAGGGTGACTGCACGGTTTCTTCAAGTAGAATTTCCACTTCTACATCTTAACACCTTGGAATCTGTGTCTGTTCCAGAACTCAGGAATTGTATTTGCCCAGAACTCAGTTTCTGGGCCTCATTCCTTCCTCTGTTTCCCTTGAGAATAAATGTGAGAAGGACTTCCACTACCACGAACAAGTGATTTAATCGTTATTTTCTATCTAGTTAGTATGGTTGTAAGCAGCTATTTCTGCTGCAAGAGTGTGAGGAATCAAGTTCTCAGTTTAAAAGCAACGCTTAACAGACATGCCAGACCACATGAATTCAGAAAAAAAAATATTTTGCAGTGGTATCTAGAAGATATTACTTCTGGAAAACTTGAAAAACTTTTCATAAGAAACAAAACAAAACAAAAAAGAGAGGCTGAGCAGAAAAATGTTTACCGTCTTTTCATCTTGATTCATGTTTTAATGGTTTTCACGGCTTTAAAAAAAGATTGGCAAATCTTTTACTGTAACTCACTGAAGGAAGAAGTTGGCATACCTATAAATAAATCCATATTGATTATGTAATGGTATAAGCTTCTCTGCCTCCCATGTTACCGATGCAATTCTCTCAACTGCATCTCATCAGATATGATTAGATAGTTCCTGTTGTCATGTGTAAATTAGTCACTCACTCCTGCAAATGTCACGGAACTTGTTTTATTGCTTTCTCATTTATTTTTATTATGTCCTATAGCTGGATTGCTCAAGACAACTGTTGTTACTACCTTTTTTTAATTCCTTTTTTTTTTGCTACCAGAGAGCTCCATGTACAACAAACCTGATAGGTCTTATTATCCAAAGATTCTATACTTTCTGGGTATGTTTTGGTTAAATTTTTGTGTGTAAGGTGGAAGTAAATATTTTTAACAATAAAACTTCTTGTAAAGTACCTCAAGGTTTCTTACCTTTGCTTACAGTTGAGATGGTACTTTGTTCATGTGCCTTCCTAAACTAAGTATCAATTTTAAAAAAACCTCCAGCAAAGGTATTAGGAAGATGAGAATTCAAATCTAGCTGCTGCTGTGGCTTATAAAGTTAGGTGCCTCCCCACAAAACCAAGTGGGAATATCTCCAGTGTGTAGGATTCTCACCTCCATCCACAGGAAATATGCACAAAAATAATGGGAATAAAAACAACCCCACTACAATGTTCTGAAATGTCAAACACATTTATCCACAAAACTTGAGATCTTGCCTGGGTTATACAGGCTCTATTGCATGCTGCAGCCACTCTGGAAAGCAGCCAGTTCCTGCAAAGATTTACAGCATACTTTAAATAGTGGAAAGGAAAGATGAATGTTCAGGGAGGAGGCAGTGATGCAGAGGATTAGCCATGGGAGAAGATTTCTACCTCTTCTAGGTCAGCACTCAGCCTTACTCAGAACCAAATAAAAGTTGTTACTATCTCCTGTCTGCTGAGTCTGTGTGAAATGAATGAATGATCCCAGGCTGATCCTTGGCAGACAGAAACCCCACTGCAAAATCACCCTCCTTTCTGGAAGCTTTGCAAGAAGATCAAGAGCTAACAGAGCATGGGAAATGAACTACCTTGCCCCTTCTAACCAAGGTCTTTCCAGGCTGAGAATAAAACCAGGTGGTGGGAAAGGGTGAGCAAGTATCTGCTTGCTGCAATTAGGAGTTTTGAGGATAATCAGATGACTTTACAGGAGCACAGTATTGCTCAAGCCCTTGTGAATCTATCTGGAAAACACAGGTACATGTGACCAGCACTTTATTCAGTATTATACTCAGTATTCGAGACAGAGGGTTACAACTGAATTTTTAAGAATATTTAGGTTTGTGTTAGCAATTTGAAGGATAATTTTAGGTCTGAGTTCTCTTGATTCAAATCTTAAAATAATTAAGGTACTGAATGGAAGAGCACAAACATCCTGCTTGTTTTGGAGTGTAGTGAGTTTACCAAAGGTGTGACAGAGACTCATACACTGGTTTAGCTTTGAAGGGGTTTCTGGGGGTCCTCCAGTCCATCCCCTGCCCGGAGGAGAGCTAATCTCAGGTGCTGAAGACTTGTCAAGTTTTGTTATCTCCAAAGATGGACAACTTGTTCCACCATTCAAATACTGTCTCATGTGGATACTTCATAAATATGTTTAGTTCCAGCATTCCAGCTGAACTGCTTAGCAGTCCTGAAGCACAGGAGCACCAGCAAAACTGCTTGACACAGTCAGCATATAAATATGGGACAGAACCTTTTCTACATTCCCTGTCAGTCAGGCTGTCTCCTGTAGCTCTAGGACATTTCTCAGAGTATTGCAGATGCTTTGATGTAATTGAGAATAATACTCCAAGGCACTGAACACAATTTTCAAGGTAACACAGCTCAAATTTGACACACAGTGTCCTCTGGCTCTGTGAAATTTCAGTAGGGTTTTTTTTTCAGGAAATTTCCTATTTTCAAGTTATCTGTGTCTTTAAACCTCCTCCGTAATCTCATTTAATGCCGCCTGTGGAAAACTTTTTTTGGGATGAGTTCAGGTCTATATTTGAGAAGCCTTTCCTGGCATAATAATGACAGAGTGTGGGATTTCTTGCGACATTTTTATACTGGAAAATTTTTAGTGTATACATATATATATATATATATATATATATATATATATATATATATATATATACACAATTATACCAGATAAATGGGCTTTCATGAGAACTAGCATAAGTGAGTCCAAGAAAACCAGAGCTTCATTGCAAGAAAATTATGTAAACTGAGATTATTTTTTTCCAGTGTGAAGAGGGCACAAATAACCTGCCTGCAGCAACCTGATTAGTGAATTGACTTATCTGTCCAACAGATGGAGTTTTACAATCACCAATGCTCAGATTCTCACACTATGCTGTTCATTCATTATAAATTAAATTCATTCTAGCCAGGTATTAGTACTGCTTAATATTGATAATTCCACATGAATATATGCATAGACAAGCTAATTATTGGCCTTTTTCATCTTCGAGTATTTGGGTTGTTAAGACACGCAAAGTCAGTTACTACTTTTAGTCATATTGCTGAGATATTAAAAAATGTGATTTTTTGATTTTTTGCTTTCAAGTACTCTAATATTACCTACACCTTGCTTAAAGAGAGTTTTGCTCCAAAAATATCAGAACAATTCATTCTGTCAAATACTAGTAAGCTTTACATTCTTATATAAACTATTATACATCTGATGTAGATGACCTTTAATTCTTTTCTGCCCTCTGCATATTTGGAAGAAATAATAAAACATGTGTCAGTGATTTTTCACCTTTTAATAACAAAAAGACATTTTGTTAACTTCTCCATTGTGGTCCCATATTTTCTAGAAGCTGACATCTCTTATTGGCTTAATACTGTGGGTTTTGAAGAGTTTTCTTTGCAACACAATAATCCTCTTACCACAAGAGAAAAACTCTGAAAAACAAATGCAAGTGCAACAGCCAGGAGAGTGATGGACTGAGCTGGGACAGCTGGATAAAGAGCCGTGGACTGATGGCCATTCCCAGCCTTATCAGAAACATGATCCATTCCTTTGTGGTTTAGTTCCAATTTCTCATGTTTAAGTCATGCTACTTTACGGTATCCTTGCCCTCTGCCCTGATGAATCTTGCATCACTCTCTGCATAGAGTGCAGCCAGGAACACACATGGAATGGCTGGACTTCAGTCACTCCCTACAGATGGAAGAACAAATTGAAGCTTGATCTCAAATGTGCTGGACATCTGGGCAGCCTTGTGTGCTGTAACACATAAAATAGGCGTGGTGGTAACATCACCTGTAGCCACACTGATTGTTGATTTGAAAAGGCTGGAACCTGATCATTGTCCCCAGGATGAGGTGTGGAGGCCTGATCACCAGGGTTGGCACGTTCTGGATGCCAGAGGCAGGGAGGAAACTTCCTCAGGTCTTGAGTCAGAGATTTGAGCTCTAAGTGAGGATTTTAAGTGTGTTCTTGTTGGTTTCCAACAGGCATTAAGATATGTCTATCTCTCTTTATGCTCACTAATTAATTCCTCAACCTGGATCCTTTTTGAAGAGGAGAGCCATACAATTAGAATTTTCCGTACTCGTGGAGTTAAATCTCTTGTTTAGTCTGTATTCTTTTTAAAAAAAATTGTTGGGCATTTCAGTTGTTACATATTCTTAACATTTACCCTGGGAATTTCCTGGGAGACTTATCTTATGCTACATTTTGTACAAATGCTTCAAACCAGTATGAAAAAAAAGAAACAAACTGAAATGGGCTTGATGGAACGCATTAGTTGTGCAAGAGTCTCCAGAATTTCCCAAAGCTTTTTGTTGAATTAATCCTAAAAATTTATTCAACCAGCTATAATAAACTGGTAAAAAAGCTAAAGAAAATAATTAATTAACTGGCATCACCCATTATTGGCCACATCTTTCTGTTTTTCAACCAGGCTTGAGACACTGCACCTTTAGCAGGTTTTTTCTTTGTTGGGGGTTGATCTCTTAGGTATATTGAACTGGATGGAAGCCAAAGGTAGAAAAGCCTGTAAAATATCACATGTTCCAGAGCACTAATAATATCAGAGTGTCTCTAACATTCAGAAATAGAAAGATATTACTTGGATAGAAATGTGTATCTCATAGCAAAGAGGCCAAGAAAATACTGTCAACGCTGTAGGTGTAAGGAAATCAGTGAGTACATACCATGCTGTATGCACATTCAGATGCTATGGTCTGGCTTGTGCTTAAAAGTGATAAAAAGGAGATAGAATTAGGTTTTCTTCACCGAATTATAACTGCATTTATTAGTATTTATAAAATCTCTCAAAAAGAAATATCAGGGATGCTGAATTCATCATTACTTACTCAGTGAAATAGTATGTTGATAGCTGAGGGACACCCAGCATTCTGAAATGCAGATCCATAACATTTTTCTTGCTGGGTAAATGTGGAGTATTACACTGTGAATAAATACACACTCAGGACTAGTGTGGTAACAAGTTTTCTCCAGTAGTTCCTGAAAGTCATTTTTGTACCATTGTGAAATATGGTTGAGGCCTGAACAATGTGGACAGCTGGCATGTAGGGTTGGACCAGAGTTTATGTTCACAGTGCACAGTGTAGGCACATCATGCAAATCCCTCCAAGTACTGATGCATCTCCATTTTCTACCTATGTAACTATCCAAAAACATTGAACAGCTGTGCAAGATCAATGGACTTTTTCCTTTTATCATTATCAGCCACCTTTAGATAGATGTCCCAAAAAACATACACCACATTACGTGATTCAGCTGAGATTTCCATTTCTCTGGACATACTTCTGGAGGTGAAGTGAAACTGCTGAGGGCTAAATGTTGGATCATGACCTTGGGTTGCAGTTCTCAGCCCAGAGCACTGAGTGCCAAATGCAGGTGAAAGGACTACAGTCTCCAGAGAGAGCAGTGACCTTCCTTTAGGGAATCTTCCCATCTCTGTACCAACAGTAATGAGGAATGTAGTGTCTTCTCTTATCCTTTAAACACTCAGGGCTAGAACAAATTTTACACCTATTATTTAAACTGCTTTTTAGAAACAATAAAAAATGCGACTCCTATTTCAAAAGATTAAGATTAAAATGGAAGAAAATGTCAATGGTGATGAGTCTTTGATGGGTTGCAGCTTTAGAGAGCTGATTTGGAGAGGGTAGACACTTGATACTGCTTAGGGAACAGGGCCTTTGAAGGGGTCTGCCTGGAGTAGCAAGGGCTGATAACACTCCCTGGAGGTCCCCCAGGACAGGCCTGGCACTGCTGTGGCATCACTGGGGAAGGGCCTGATGGCCCTAAGGCTCTGGGGTCCTGAGCCAGGGCACGGGTGGGGGAAGCCAGGCAGGGACAGTATCAGAAGAGAAATAGCTATCAGGTTGAGGGAAGGGATTCTTCCCTTCTTCTTCACTCTGCTGAGACCTCACCAGCAGTGCTGCATCTGCTCTGTGGCCTCAACATAAGAGGAATGTGGACTTGTGTGCAGGACGTGGAAAGTCCAGAGCAGGACACTGAAGATGATCAGAGAGCTGGAGCACTCACTCACCTGTGAAGACAAACTGAGATAGCTGGGCTTGTTGAGCCTGAAGAAGGGAAGGGTCCAGGGACACTCTAGAGCTGCCCTCCAGCACCTAAAGGGGACTGATAAAAAGCCTTTTATACATGGGCAGACAGTGATAGGACAAGAGTGAATGGTTTTAAAATGAAAGAGGAGAGAGAGTGAGGCACCAGAGGAGGTTACCACAGAAGTTGTGGATGCCTCGAGTGTTCAAGGGCAGTTTGGATGGGGCTTTGAGCAACCTGGGCTAGTGGAAGGTGTCCTTGCCCATTGGCTAGGACTAGATGACTTTTAAGGTCCCTTCGAAGCAAAACAATTTTGAGGAGGATGATGATGATGAAGTATGGCCCTCACTAGAGGCCTCGGATTTTCAAGTGATACATCCAGAGTCACCAGATCTCCCTAAAAAATGCCTTAATGCCAAGCCCCACAAGACACTTTTAGCATGCAAAGGAAGATACTCTATCCACAGGGAATAGCTTGTCTGAGAGTGACTTTGGCTGCAGCTATGCCAACTCATTTAATAATTGATACATCAGCAGAGTATGTAGTCTTTTGCTGTTTAAAGCCCAGAAGATGAAGAGATTTAAGTCAATGTGTAGTTCAATAAGTGGCCATGGGAAGTCACTCCAAAAAAGGCTAGTACTCTGGAAGCAAAACACACAGCTTCAGGATCTGAGATGGATGGTGATGGGTAGGGTAATTCCTTGTATCAAAAAGGAGATTGAAACAGCAAAATCATGAGAGTGGAGAGACCAGGAGATGGTAGATTTGAGAGCAACTTTTTTTTTTCCTTTTCTAGAGAAAAAAAAAATGGACTTTTGTCAGGTCATAAATATGAGCAAAGTAAAAGAAAGCAAAAATTTAGATGGTTCCTAGGATGTGATTCATATTAATGAACAGAGCCCTGGAAAAAGGTACTCTTCTGGTACACTCTGTGTGGAACTTTGAGTCTAAGAAGTTTGTGTGCTACCCAGACTGTGATGGAAACTTCCCCTCTGTACATTCTAAGGTCACTGTCTTAGAAGAGCATCTACACTAATGGAACTGTGCATCCATGAGATGCCCAGAAAACAATGGGAACAAAAATTAAACTCAGAGGGATGCTAAGAAAAATTGAAAGAATAGCTGGGGGATGGAAGAGGAGACACAGGTGAACGGCCTGGAAAACAGACAAAGACAGAAAATCAAGAAACAAAAATCCATCCAGAATTTAGGTCAACAAGTATGAAAGGAAGACATCATGAAGCACTTGAAGCCCAGCCAGGAAAATGGGTCTTCAGATTCTTTGCACTGTTTCTGCTGCAGTTGTTCTGTGAAGAAATACCAGGATTTGGCAAAACCAAGCATGTTTACAACATTTATACAGATTTATACATTTCAAAGCGTACAACTAGACATTTCACTACTGTTTTCTTTTATTCTCTTCCCAAGCTTGTCCCCATGATGTCCACAGAAATCAATGGAATTATCTTGATTTTCAGAGACATAGACAAGACTAGGATCTTGCCCAGGAACATTTATTTCAAAATAGCTGATTGACACCAGGTATGAAAGCCCCCTGAATAAGTGATGGGTTCTTTCATGTGCCTGCTTGGTCTGTGTGTGTTCTGCCTGCTGCTTGCACAGCAGATGCTGTAAGAGCTGCTGGAGGGAAGACAGAGACAGCAGACATGTAGGTTAAACATAACCAGTGATGTTAACAGGGTTTGGGCAGCACCTGTTCAGTGAGCCCATTAGCTGTGAAAGGCACTCTGCTGTGAGACAAGCTTATGTCTGACCAAATTTTTTTCTCACTGAAAATCTGAATTTGTCACTGAAATATCTCTCACAGAGATATTCTAGAATTTTTTATGTTGTTCCCATGGAAACTTTCCCTATGTCACTCACATTTTTCTTGCTGCAGGTCACATCCTACTTCATCTTCAGTTATTATCATTATTGTTATTAATTTAGGTGGCAGTTGCCTTATGGCTGCCTTGCAAATTGCATACTCCTATGGTCACCAATTAAGATAAAGATATAATTGTCATAATTATTAGGATTTAGCTGTCATTCACTTCCTGTATACAATACAACCTCTTGGGCTTTGTTTGCCAAAGCAAGCAGGCTGTTTCAAGTACAATGGTCTAAAATAGCATCGGATGTGGTTTGCAGAGGATACTCCTGTTCCAATGTCTGTAATGTTCTGATCCCCTATACAACTTGTGAAAGGTCACTAATTGTACTCAGATGGGCCTATTATAGGGCAAAATCCACAAGTCAGTTTGCTGTTTAGTGTTGTAAAAAACTCTATTTGTGAAAAAAAAAAGGCAGGTTTTGCTTCTCTTCATTTTGACTAGCAACATTCTAGCTGTAAATATTTTCAGAGAGATGCTGAAGTGCTCCTATTATGTTCTTCTTTTTTCCCTTTATTCCTTCCAGAATTTTTTTGCCTGTTGGATCACTGTGGCCCAAGATAAAACAACTTTGGATCTTGAATGAGTAAAGAAACATATTATAATTATTGTGTGTGTGTGTGTACATATGTATGATTTTAAATAGATGCAGTTCTGCAACTGCTTGGCTAGAAAATAGTTTAGCAAAATATCCCTCAGAGAGCAAAATTGTACGAATGTGTTGATGAAAATCAGTTTAGATCTGGCCGAGTTACAGCTTGCTGAAAATAACTTTTTGAGAAAGCAATTTCTTTCTTTAGAATGAGTACCTAAAATTGAAAAAATGCAGCACAAGTGCACAGCTAATACAATCACCTATTTTCTCCAGCAGCAGCTGTTTCTCTAACAGCTTACTGTTATACACAGTTTTTTGTTCCAGGCCTTCCCAGTTCTTTCTAATAAACAGCACCCTGTGTTTCTGTATAACAAATATGTAATAAGATAGAAGAAAATGCTATACATTTATATATAAGGTATGGAAAGAGCATGCCAGTGTGTATCTGTGCAATCCTAACGGATCAGACTGAGATTTGGTCAGGACCGACGTCCTGTTTCCTCCAGTTTCTACCCAGGGTTTACCCCGGCTCCTTTAAGAGAATAGCAAACTCTACTTATTGACAACGCACTATTGTCAATTGTCTGCTACAATTCCTTATCACCCACAACAGAGCATGAGGTACTGACAGGCAAGGAGTAAGAAGTTAGGCAGCAACTCCCACAAAGCTGCTTTTCCTGTGGCGAGATGGAAAGGGGGGAATTAAATAGTAAATTATCTTCTTGTTCTTTCACTATCTTGCAGCAAGAGTAGTCCTGACACGTCTCCCTTTTACATGTGCTTTTAAGATATTTTTTATCATGTATCCTTGTCTTCTTGCTAAAATATGCAGTGCCAGTATTTTCAGCCTCTTTTCAGTGCAGAGACATTGCTCCACTTTTTGTCATTTTTCTCATTCTTATATAAGGTACAGACTCTCTGAGTTAGATTGATCTGCACCATACAGAATATACATGTGAAACTGCAACACTCCTTTGGCTAATAACTTCCTTCTCTTCTTATTTGAATCATTTTCCTCCTGCATCTTAACATGGCTTTGTTTTTCAGTGCCTGGATGCTTGTGAGTGTCACACAACTCTTGATAGACTTTGTATTTCTCACACGAGATACTGGGCTCTTTTGCTGGGTTTGTAGGAAACAGGAGGCAGGTCTGGGAGTGGGAACACTTTTCAACCTCCAGCCACAGGAGAGCATCCATATTGACAATGCCCACTTAATTCTCAGTGGCTTTATTGTCAGATGTATTTTTTTCTAGAATTCACTGAATGTGTTTTTGAGAGAACTCTACTTTTTGGAATTTATTCTTTATTTAAATCATCAAAATAATAAGATCAGAATGAGAAACATCTCTCCTCCCAGCATTTTGTGTAGCTCCTCCTATACACCTTCAATCAACTAGCTGATTTAGTGAAAGAGCATATTCATTATCCTATACGCTTTTTGAAATAGTAATAAATTAAAAACCAATCTTTTAAAATGTAGCTCAGACAGAAAGCAGGCAATGACACATAACTGACTGTACATTTTAATCTCCTAAAGCAATGACCACACAATACACACCTTTGTTAGATCTCTTTCTCACTGTCGTAGAAGTACAAATATACCTTTTTATATCTCTTGGTTCACAGAAACACCCAAAGAGTGTTCTAAGATTAAGCATCTCTAATTTCCTCAGGATATAGTGTCCACAAAACATAAAACCATGTCCTACACTGGGATGCACAACTCATCATGCAAGATAAGACAAAGAAATATAATTACAAGCTGTTCAATTTGATAAATACAGTGTCGCCATTGTGCTACCTTTAAATACTCCTCTTTACTGGAACATAAGACAAGATCAGACACAGATCAAACAAGTTAATTATAGTTTTACTCCAATTGCCACAGATCCCACAGTATTATAAGATGAATTTATTTAAACAAATGTTTACTCTAAACAAAGATCCAGGGGCCACAAATCTATGCTTTCTTGGAGGCCTCTCTATGGCATACAGAGTGTCCAAGAAAGGAAAAGATACTCAGAAATAAACTGGGATTCTTTTAAGAACAACTCACTTAATGACAACAAAAAGGTTCCTGAGCCATTTGATTTCCATTAACTCAAATTAATCAGAATGGATTTTTCATCATTCCCTAACACATTTAGAAGTTAGATTTCCTTTTTAAATGTATTTTTAAAATTCAATCTATTTATCTCAGATGCCCAGAGTCTGCCAGCTCTCTGTATTTGCTCCAGACCTGCAATGACTCTATCTATTGACATACCCCATACATTGGGTTTAGAGTGTAAAATCCTCCACTAAATTCCACAAAAACAATTTGCACAGACTTGCACAGCCCCGGGCCCTTATCATCTATGCATGACCATCCAAGCTAATTTTAACTTGCAGAGTTTCTTGAATACTCTGCAAACCCTTAGTTACCATGGAAACTCCTGCACCTCCGTGTGCACATATAAAACTTCCACAAAGAAATCCACACAGGGAAATAGTGCCTGTTTTTAGGTTAAGTGCTAGTTAGAGGTTACGAATATTACAGATCTCTAAATCAACATTATCTGTGCATTTCAGAAAATTATTATTACCCACAACAGAATGGGTAAAATGACCCTGGGTGGATATCCTGCAAAACAGAAAGAAAACCATGCTCTGCTGTTGTCAACCTGAATAATAGAATTTTTAAAAATTGCAAAATTTCCATTTAAAAATGACAACTTCTTGTAAAAAAGTCATCTTGTGCACCGTGCTCATGCTATGGATAAGCATTAAAAAGAATAATGTTGTTTTCACTCGTCCTTGTAAGAAGTGACTTTTCTGAGGCAAACAGGCAGCTGGAATTTTGAAATTATGTCTTAATAATAAACACTTCAATAAAGATTTTCATACTGGCCTGAACAAAAATCATCCACTGAAATAAAAATGCAAATGGAACCACATTAAATCATTACTCAATGGCCATAAATATGTGTTGTTTCTGGGGCTTTTTTAGCAAGGCCAGACTAGAGATAAGCAACAGAGACATACCAACAAAAAAGAGGAGAGAAAGGAATGTGAGCCAACAAACATAGGTAGGACTCTTCCAGATGCAGATTATCATGGGGTACCATTTTAGTGCATGTTTATTCTTTCTGTATTGATTACATCAAAGTGTTAGGTCTGTGTTTTTCCTGCCTTCACTTTATATTGAAATATATTAAAAATATATTCTACAACACTGTAAGCAGAAAAAAATTACTTAACCAATGTAAAGGTCACAAAGACTATCCCTTATGTTTCCACTGCACTGGTTATAGATAACGATGTCTAAACTGTTTTGCCTTTACCACCCCTCTGGACTTGGCTGTTGCTGCAGTGCTTTAAATCTAGATTAAAATTGATGCATGTCTGAATTCTGTCCCTGGTATTTTCTGACTGTTTCAGAGAGTTAATTTAATCCCTCTCTCTTTTGTTTCTACAGTTGTACATGAGAGATGACATAACCTATTTCCAATGGCTACTTTTGGTATAAAGTAATTGCATTGCAAGCAGAGAAAACAATGTCTATACAAAATATTATTGCAGCAAACATAAATATTAAGGCCAAATCAAGAAATGGAGAAGTTTTTTTCTTTGTTTTTTTTTTTATGGTTTTGATCCCAGCTTACATTACATTGTAATTACTTTGTATTGTACAAATTTTAATCGGAATGATTGCAAATCTTTTTTTATATAAAATAAATATCTGTGGTGCAGAACTCACTAGAGTCCATTAAGAAATAACACAAGAGATAATCCTCTATCAATTTCAGAAGATTATCTCTTCCTGATAAGATACTTCTTTATTGATTTCTTGCTTACTGAGCTCCCCAGGGTCTTTCCATAAGGGATGCTTACCAGCTTTTAACTAATGGCATTACAACACCACTTCCACCTTCTCTTTCAACAATAAAATGTAACAAAACAAATCATCTGCAAGGGAACATCTGCTGCAGAATATGGAACCACTGTGTTCACCTTTATGTTAATGGACAAAGGTCATGAAAAATGGAAAACTGAAGTCTTTATCACTTTTAATATACATCCCACCTGATTTGAAAATGAGCTCACTGTCAGTTTCCTGCAAATGGGATGTGTTTGTACAGCTGTTTTTCAGTCCATTTGCTGATGATGACATCAAGTGCAATAAAAACGGAACACACATCAATATCATCATGTCTTTCTTATAATTAAAACCTTAATTCCATTTCCTACCCCAAAGAGAGATGTAAGAAGAGCATTGTGAGATGCTAAACATATTGTGCATTCTTTTAGAAGTAAGACTTGAAGTTCTCATTCAGATCAGTTGCCATCTTAGCCATATTGCTACAAATTCAATCATCCAGCTGAAAATGCATTATGCATAATAAATATATAAACTTTATGAAGTTCTTTTTAGAAAAGAAAATTGACTAATATGCAGAGGCTTGAATCCTGACTTGACAAGGGTCATGCTTGATTTCTTTAATATTAACTTTCCAGCAAAGGAGGGTGACTCAGTCAGTCCTTTGACAAAAGCATCAATGTATAGCACACTCCTAATAAATTCCATCCAAAACCATGGAGAGATGTTCCAAGTAATAACAAACCATAACAGTACAATTATATGACAGGGAGGTGTATTTTGTTTTGGTTTTACGAGTGAAAAAACTTAGGGAAACAAGTGTTCAAAAGATCAGGAAGTGCAGCAACAATAGAACAAATACAGGAGCCCAGAGTTCTGAAGACTACAGTTCAGAGAAATTAAATTTTCGTGTTCGCATCATGACCGTGTAGGACGTGAGGTTGACTTGCTGAATAATGCTATGAAGATGCAATTTATCACGTTTTTGAAACAAAGTGTTAGGACATTTGGCCTTTGTGCTGAAGACACTGACTTCTTGAATATTTTGAAGAATTTTTAAAGTGAAAAAACCACCAAAGGATGTGTCAGGAGATATCCTAGTAGCTCACGGACATAAAACTCTTTTTAAGCAATGTGAACATAATTTTTGTCTTTTCTCGTGTGTCTGTGCCTCAGCCTGCATCTGGATTCATAAAGCAAAAGAAAAGTAACAGCTGAGGAAGAGAAGAGTTCTTTTTCCATAAATTTTTGTTTGATCCAAAGGGATGAAGTTGAAAAAGAAAGCACATGCAGTATTTCCTCTACAACAGCTATTTTATTACCTTCTCTAGTCTTTTTCTTAATGGTTTCATAATTTTTTCTCTGTGGGTCTTGGAATTTTGCGAGGGATCTGGGGGCTTTGTTTCTTTGTTAGTGGGTTGTTTTGTTTTGTTTTTTTGGAATCACTTCGCTAGAGGAGAGAATGGAAGGAAGGAAGGAAGATGTCAATGGAAATCATGTTATGCTGCATTAATTGTAGCTGCCGTATCGAGCAGTTTTTGCTGAACTGGGACCAAAGTGAATCCATTTGGAGGACATCATCTTTATCTCCTTATCTTTTGACAAGCAGCAGTACTGCTGCCAATACCAATTTGAATGTTAGTATACATTTTTACTCTTCATGTCTGTAGCCATAAGCTCAGCTACTTGGATTCAGCTATTTTTTCACTGTCTGGGTAGACTCTATTGAACCCTCAAACATCTGAGCAATTCTGTGATCCAGAAACAGCTTTGTGCCAGATAGCATTTAATAACTGCTACCACAGAATGCCATCACAGGGCACCTAAACCTCAGTATTTCAGCCTGCAGCTCTGGTGATGCTCATTCCAAGCAGAGGTGGAAAGTTGGGCTGACTGCTCCAGGGCAGATGAGGTGTGAAGGAGGGTGAGGCTGCACGATTGGACCATGCCAGAGGAGGCAAGCAGCTTCTCATACATCCCAAAGGCAGCAGCTTCCACACAACCCTTCACTCTACACTAGTAAACTTCCTCTTGTCACTTCAGCCACAAGAGCTCTTGCATATGCTTTGCATGCCAGTGATTACAAGGAGTTTCAATACTCTACATCCAGTCTAGATTGTAGATGTTTTTCTCTGCCTCTCTCTCTGCTAAGTCATTAATCACTCTGGCATTCTCATGCTCTCTCATCCCTCTATTGTCCTTTCCTTTTATCCTTCTTCATGCAAAAATAAAACTGTTTCTTACTTTCATATTAAATTTTCTTTATTCACATCTGGATACTTATTCATATGTTCCAAATGGTTTTCTCATCTTCTCTCCATCATGCCTGTTTAAGACTTCAGGTCCCAGAAGCAGAAATTGCTCATAGGTGTCCGGAGCCTAACTGGGAGGATCAGCACTACTCTAAAACTGCTACTAGAAGGATATTTGTAACAGTGATACTTGGAGATTATAATTGAGTAAATTTGTTGGTGATTTGCAAAGATAGTACTGGAAAAAAACTCCAAGGCACGAGTGATAAAGCTTAAAACTTATAACAAGTTGCTGAATTATACACTGACACATTGCACCATGCAAGGAAAAAAATCATTGAAATCTTGAACAAACTTACAAGTAAAAATGTAACAGATTTCAGTACTGAGGTATTGAGTGAAAATATATACTGAGCTTTCTCCTTAAAAATTGTGTTAATCTTGTAACAAAACTTACCTCAAGCAAAACTCAGCCTACCAAATATTGTCTCAGAAGCAAAACTTCTAATATCAATTAGAGTAAGGCTGATAAAGTTCAGTTGTAGCTTCTCACAGTGAATAGACACTATGGACTGAGAAGTGAGGCAGTGGATTAGATGGATGAAGAAAATACTTTGATTGTTACTGTGTGTACAAGGTTTGCCAAAAGACCAGGGCAGCTCCTTTGTAGCAACCCATAGTTCCTATAGCCTGTGTACCTGTTGAGTAGAGATGAGAAACAATGAGTTGGTAAGAGCAGTTTGTTGCTTCTACAGAAGTGATTTCATTCACTGATGTTTGGCATACATCAAAAGCAAATAAATGGCACACAGAAGATCAGCGAATTTTGTCTTCAGAAAGTGCAGGGGTTTAGATTATCTTTAAACACAGGCATTTGTTCATGTGCTATTGTCTTATACTGCAAACTACACTCTCAGAAGCTGTGATGTGTCACATAGCCTGATGTGATCGGAGATGCTTAAAGAGAGAGAGATGTCTCCTAGTCTACATTTTAACTTTACATTTTTTTCTGTCTACACAGTCTTACTGCACAGACTCACTGCCTTGTCCTCATGATTGTCGCCTTCCTTCTGTCATGGATTTTGGCCTTTCTGCAGCCTGAGTATGGGACTTGACCTGGAAGTGCCATGGGAACAACTGGGGGCAGGCAGGAGCAGGCAGAACTACCCAGCAGGTACACTCGGCTCTGGGAGAGGGGGTATGTGCTGCATGGGCTTCTATTGCAAAAAAGACAGTGCCCACAGGGGAGAGAAATTCAACCATCTCTGAGTAAATACAAAGAGCAGCCTCCTTCACAACAGACACTGGGAATGGCATTCAATAGTTTTGATTTTTGCTGTTTCCATTTTAATTTATACTGACATTTCCAGACACTTTCTTGACATTTTCTTGAACCACCTCTGTTCAGCTGTTCTCAGCATTGTTACTTCTTTATTACCTTCCTCTCCTCTGGCCTATTTCCTCATTTTTCTTTTCCATATATTTATATCTCTGCCCATTAATTCTCTTTTAAAAAGTCAGCCAAAGGAACTGAAAAATCCTTCCATTTACTTCATGGAAATGGAATTGAAAATTGTGAAAGTATCAAGGTATTTTCACAGAGTTCCTCTGCTTGTAGGATTTATCCTTTCCTCAAATGCTTTCTCACTCTCTTGACTATTTTGTTTGTAAAAATTTATGAAAAGAGGAGTTTTTCCTATGAAAACTTTGCATGATGATGGCATTTGGTGATAAAAGGCCATCCAGAGCAGCCTATAATATACTGCAATATGCTCTTCTTGTTGTTTTTCAACTATGCAATCCTTAGAATATAAAGATTGTGTTAGAGATGACTAAGGGCAACCTCCTCTCATAGACACTACTCCAGTTAAAAGGTGATGAAGGTGTGAATCAAGTCCAGCTCATTGCTTACCAGAGTGGGATAGAAACTTTTTTTGATCTCACCTGATGATCATGGAATGTATTACCCATAAATAAATACATGGTATGTGATAGATAATTGTTTTATATATGTTGATGATATATGATATGTTCATAACATGTGATCAAGTAATTTAGAGGATGCAAGTATATGTTGAAAAGGGCAAAAAAAATGTAAGTATTGACACTGAACACCTGTACATTGTGTGTTAATTGGTGAAGGTAGGATTTCCAACAGCATTCATTAGCAATATTCCTCCAAGCTTCATTGTTGCTTTCCTTCTTATTTCAGTTTCCACGCAGCTCAGAAAGAAAGAATTATCCATCAATAGCAATGAATTAAATAAAGCAATAAAAAAGAATAAGATCTTTCCTTATGTGAATAGATGACCATCAAATGCTTTAGTGAAAGGGCATCAAATATAAGAATTCTGAATCTGTCCACTTCCTCCAGGGCTAAAGTCAGTGTTGCAGAACAGTCACATTTTCTCTTCCATCTCCTGCACACTGCCTCACAAACAGCACGCCAGCCACACTCCTGGTGGGTTTCAAATTGCTTGTTGGGTGCAGATTTATAACATAAAAAGCAAGAAAAAAAGCACAGGCTGCAGAATTTACAGCACAGCTGTAGATGGGCGTTTTAAGGGAAACCATGGAGTAAAAGCCAGCTGCTGCAGGGTGCAGATGGCAAAGCCCAAGCCAGCGTTCAGGTTGCCTTTGTGGCAGCTGTCACACAATACTCTGCAGCTGCTTCCTATTCCAGCTTCTCAGATTATCACTGAACACATAGCCCAGCTGATAAATACCTTTAGTATTATGGAGGAAAACTAATTATTTCTGTACAAGATAAGACATGCTTGCAAAGTTTGTATATGGTAAATTACAAAGTCTGTTTTGTCATACTCTGGTTTTGTGGTTACAAAGTAAGTTTTGGTAGCTAAAGAAGAAGTGCTGCAAAACAGCGTTATTAAGCAATCCTGAATCCAGAGTGTACAGATACAGACCCATTCCTGTTGAGTTTTAGATAAGTACATACAGTGAAAAGATACCATTAGCTGAAATTTTTGTGCTGTTTGCACGTGTCATAAGTTCAACACATGGAGCAAATGGGTCACCACTTCAACCATGTCAAGAAAACATGGTAAATAATTGGTTCATAGAGTGCTCACTGGTTGTTTTATGAAATCATTTCATGCTTCTAGTGTAGAGCCAGAAATCCTAGCCTGTACTGGTAGAGCACACAGCCCCAGCACTCTAACCTGGGATTCTCTAGCATATTGATGTTCCCTTTCGGTACAGGACCAGCACCTTTTGCCCTCATCTCTTCTTTTGTGCAAGCAGCTTTTGGCAAGGTCATTTTATGGATAAGAGAGGTAGGAGGTGCACCTCAATGTGCTAGTTCTTTGTTCCGAACAGAGACCTCATTTGGGAATTCCATTGCTCTCTTCTAGAGCTCATAGTGTAGGAAAAACGAGATTTTCCATGAGTATATAAAGAATGGGTGAGATGTAAACTGAATACTGTGACTTTCAAAGACAAATGAAAATGTGGGATTTTTTCATAATGAATTGGTATTAAATTTTTGAAAAATACATTGCATTTTGAAAAATACAATCAAAACTTATTATTCAGAGTTACTTACAGTTAGTAGTTTCTGAATGTCAGTATTTGTGTCCCAGCTGGGGAGGAGAACCATCACAGAAGCAAACAGAAAGTATAATATGAATATTACATTTGCTGTGCAAGCAATCTTTCAGAGTGAGTAGATGCATAAATGTGTTTGGGGAAGGACCTCACCACTGCATGTCATATATATCCACTAATTATAATTTTAAAACCTTAAATAATAAATTATTTTTAAAAATTAAGAAATATGTTGTATTTTAATAGTCCTGATTCTAACTTGGAAAATGAATTGAATTTCCTCCCACTCATTTTAAATCTTACAAAATATAGATTTTTTTCAAAGTCAAACCCTTCATTTACATAGTAAGGAAATGGTGTATCAATATTAAAAAATCCATATACTGTATCTTTCTGAAGGCAATACATCTTTGCAGTGCTTGTTTTACTATGCACACACTTTAATGCCAGGAAATATTAACATGATAATAGCTGCAAGTATGCAATAAAATTTAGACTGTAAATTATGACCGTGTATTAATAAAACATTAACAAGAATTCTTATACACCCAACCCTTGTAAGAAATTAAACAATATGATGTACACTCCACTTACTCTGCAGGTTTTTGGGAGACTGCATTTAATGCCTTTGTTGTCTCAAATAGGGCTCGATATTCAATCCAGTTCAATCCAGTTTGCCTTTCAGGTATTTCTAGAGATATTTAAAATCTCTGCTCATATGTAATGCTTTCTGGCTGAAAACAAAACCATTACCACACTGAGTTTTCAAAACTGCTGAAGTCTTAGTCATTCGAGTGGCCTGCAGCACTTTGAGGAAAAGTCACACTAGTTGTGAACAGCTCAAGAGGTTTTTTGTGAACACTGAGATACACAATATGTGCACATTTGTAATACTCAAAACATGGAAGTATATGGGAGATAGACTAGAGTCCATATGCTAGTTCCCCTTTGTTTGTATTGAATATAGTTGTATTTAGGATTTTTTGTTAGTAGCACTGCACTCAACATATAAAATCTTGAAATCGGTGTGATGAGATAGCACAGCCTTATCCTGTGTGGTAACCACACACACAGAGACACACTCTGGGCCTCCAATCTCTTAGTTCATTGGAGGCATAAAGGAGCTGAACTATTAAACTGACAATGTAAAAAGATCTTCAGAGTATGTCAGAAATTCTGATTTTTACGTTTTCCTGAAAACCACACATCAAACCTTAGAATGTGACATATTGACATTGCTGTTATGTTGTATTCTTTCTATATTACCATAATCATAGTTCTGCTATTGAAACTTTTTTTTTTTCCTTTAAGTACAATATTATTTTTTAAAAGCATAACTGATGGAGTTTTAGGTTCAAATGTCCTTTTTACTACTGTTTTTGCACGGTGTAATACTCATACATACAGGATCTGTCCTGAAGATTGCCAACCAGTTGACTCTTGCTGGATCTTCTTTTAACCTTCCAATTTAGTTGACTCTAAAGTTTTCTTTATTATATCAATATTTTACATGCACAAGTCGTGGCACTGATATTTTCCTCCTTTCCTTTAAGGTGGGATATCACATAGTATCATACTGTTGTTATACTATCGTGGTCATCCCTGGAGCTGTACTACTCTTACCTTTGGTCGAACATTTCTCCCTGTTCTTAGAATTGAGATTTGGTTGGCACTCCAGATCCTATATAATAGCTTTCAGAAATGTTTAGGACAATATGTGACTGGTCAGGGAAAATTCATGCCAAGCACTGCCATACATACTAATTTTTGCCAAACACAACATTTTATCTGTCAGATCATTGCAACTCCTGAGAATTCACTACAAAGAAGGAGCCCCTGTTGACTGGGGACTTGAGCTTTGGAGCCTCTGCAAAGCGTGAAGGGACATGTTTCTTTCCATACTGAGATGGATGTTTATGTCAATCACAAGGCAAACAGGGAAAAACTGAAAAATGGCTGGTTTATTGGAAGAGACTTGGAGTCATTTGCCACCATTACCAAGCTTGTTGTCTGTGCAGCTGGCATTTATAATCTTGATGCTGGGACCTGTAGCAGGCTGTTAAGGGGTTTGAAAGATCTGTTGTCATGTTTGCTCATATTCCATAATATGTTTTAGATAGACGATTCCCACAGGTTCAATCCATTTTTCTCACTCAAAGAAAAGGTGGGATTGTCTACTTGAGCCAAAAAGGATAGTCAGCACAAAGATGTTAGAAAACAAATTATTATTGAGCTGATAATCCTGTTACTGCTGTAATGAAACTGGCATTACAGTTTTTACCTAAGCCAAGAAGTTGAGATAATTTTCTATGTAGTGAGATGAGAAAATTTCACAGCACACTTATGTTCCAAAAAAGATATTTCCCCCCCAAGTTCGTTTGTTAAGTGTCTAATTTCTAAGTTTATCCATAATAATGAGAGATCAATTAATATAAGTAATAAATTCTGAGACAGTGGGTGTGGGAGCTAGATTTCTTGAAACTGCTGACCAAATTATTACAGAATTTGTAGCTGAAATATTTAGCATGGCTTATGCAGTGGTAAATTACCATTTTATCTGACAGAGTATTGAAATAAAACTGCTACATAGACAAACCTGTCTTTGCATTTAAATAATTATAGACCTACTTTTTTTTTTTTTTTTGAGAACCTGATGGCAACAACTGCACACTGTCAGTAACACAAGGCTATCTTTCTGCATAAAATGACTGGCTGCATTTTAATCAATAAACTAAAAGAGTTCAGAAGAAAATGACAAAAGTAATTAGACTCAAGAAAAGACTTCCATGTGAATAAGAATTGAAAAGTTGAAGTAGGTGTTGAAGGATAGGATATTTTCCAACTGCAAGTTGTGGCGATTCTCCCACCTTCCCTATACTTGAGGATCTTTGTAGGACTCCAGAAACTGGAAAAAATGTTCAGTCATTTGCCTAACTCTGCTGTGGCAGTCCAAAATTCGCCTAACACTCTTCAACTTAAAATGCATACACAGTCTGCACATTTTACCCCACAAAATCTGGAGACACCTTTTTCCTCCTTCATAAACATTTTCCATATTTTAGAAGTTCACCATTATTATTAGGAAGAACCTCTGAAACTCTCAAAAGTGTTTGGCAGAGCCTGCAGTCTACATCTAACCTGCCTGACAAGTGACCACAGCCTTGTAAAAGCTGCTCTCCCCTCCTTCCCCTTCAACTGCACTTGAAGGTGATGCCATTGAGAAAACAGAAGCAGACAAAGGGAGGAGTCCCAGCTTATCCAGTCTGGAAAGAGCCCAAGGACCGTTCTTCCCGATATGTTGGCATGGCCTCCCTCTGCCAGGGAAAATCCCCCGCTCTTAGTCTCCCATAGCTGCAGAGTTAGTTAGCTGCACGTGGCTAGTGGTTATGTGGGTAAGAATATTGACCTTTCTTACAAGGATTTTGTAGTGGATATGGCAAGGGATGACTGACAGTGGATGCACCTGAGCTAAGACTTTCTGCATCACATGTTTCAAGTCTATCGCTCTCCTTGAGAAAAATATGGACATAACTATTTTCTATTTTTTTACTGTTAATAAAGTTGTTATTTTCTGATCTTACAAAAGTCTTCTTTCACTCGGAATATACGAATGACATTTGAGAATGGAATGGAATGATATTGGAATATACGAATGACATATTTCATATGGAATATATGAAAAACTGAGGCAGTAACACTAGAACACTCTTTCAATGTACTATGAAAGTCAAAAAATGAGCTTTGTTTCCCCAAGAAAAAAGACCCTTCTGGCCTGAACTGTTACTTTAGAAATGCCTCAATGTGGATGTTCCAGTTCAATCACTATATTGGTGCAAACAAAGTACAGAAACATTTTTATATCAACATTTTTCTTATATCTTTAAAATAATGTCCTGTGCAAGACACTGTTTAAGAAAATGCAACACAGAAAAGCAGGCGTGCAAAGATAGGTGTATGAAGGAGGTGAGCACAGCTCCTCATCCCTACACCACCAGCATTTTTAGTCCTTCCACCATGTCCACACTTCCTCTGTCTCTGTCAGGCCACCAGGCCACACCACATCACACACAAATGCATGCACATGGATAGGTGTGGCTGCATGGCTGTGCAGGAAGTAACCAACATGAGGTAGGACAGTTGTGTTGATAGCAATGGCAGGCTTGTGTGGGTGAAAGGAGAGGCATTTAGAAATCTGGGACAACAGGAAACAATGGCTCACTGGAGCCATGTGTAAGAAACAGACAGCTCATCTATTAAGTCATGATTCATTTGTGTGCCAGAGCCTGGTATCAAAACTCAGAGTAATTACTGTTGAGTCATGCAGACAAGGAGACGAGCACAGAGCTGGCACAGGTATTGCCAAGGAGTGACACAGCAGCAATCACCTGGGGTAGGGAGAAGGGAGGTGCTGCTTCAAAATCCTGGGTAAGGCCAAAGGCCACACAATGAGATCGAACCACCAGTGTTTATTTCAAGAGAAAACACTTTCCATTCTCTCTGGTTATGAAGAAAACCTTAAAAATATAACAAGCTACCTGCTTTTAGGTGCACAGCTGGATATATTAGCTTAATTAGGAGTAAATTGTCCTGCTATGTCACTCTCTGATACATGCTGCCAGCTAAAGAGGGAATATGTGGGAACATGGGTACTGTGGAAACAAGCAGAAGCAGAAGTGAGAAGGTCAGACTGTGCAGTTTCATGCAAAGTTTGGCCTTTCTCTGGCTCTGGAGAGACCTTGTCCATTCTGGGCATGATAATCTTGATGCAAGAACCTATCTGCTCACATTTTCTTGCTCTCCTCTGCATGGTGACTTTGCAAAACTATGAAAAGACGATTTATGCCTGTTGTACAAGAGGGCTGGCTATGAGTCATAGTCAAGATGCACAAGTTCATTCAATGGAATGTTCCACACTACACCTTTCATTATTTGAATTCACTGCCTTGGTCGAAAATTCCTCCACTGCTTTGCACAGCAAACAAATAAAGCACAAAGTTAACTAAGCTACCTAAGTTGACTGGGAACACAGCCATGTTTCTTCAGGAGACTTGTCCTGACACAGAGAGGGATGGAATGAAGGATGCTTTGGGGAGCTGGCAGCCCTCAGAAGAGTGCAAGGTGTCAAAGTGTTCTGTCAGCACTGCCTAATGAGTCGAGCATTTCCAGGCATGCCCTGTGCAGCAGAGGATCAAAGCTGATGTAGTTGCAAGAGAGGGAAGGCTCATTCCCAGGCTGGAGGGTACTGCACTTCCTCCTTGGCCTGTTGCTGCTCTTGTAATGTTCCTGTGTGCCAGGATGGAGTCTGTCACTGTAAACCAGATTTTTGTGGATCTTCAGCATCTGTTCCTTTCTCTGTCAGGAGTGTCACATTCCTGTTGGCTATTTAAACCTAAATTGACAGGCAGCCAGGTTCCTCCTACATGCATTTATTGTGGAAGCTCCCCATTTTTCCTCTTCAAAATGTATGAAGTTCATAGAAATGCATAAACCTTGACACAATCAATTAGGTAAAAAAAAAATATTACTCACCAAACATATAACATATTAGAAATAGAAAAGATTTAGTAATATTTTTGTCTGGTTAGCATCTAAGTGATTAAATACATTTTTGGGTAATAGATTTCCATTATTACTCTGAAAGAAAAAAATATTTTTTTCAGTCATTAGGTAAAATAAAACTGGTATTGTTATTTTGCAAGTAACTCTGACTTCACAATCTTTGCTTAGGGAGTACTGATTTGAGATTTTGAGAATCCAGAAATGAAACAAAAGCAAAGTTTAAAAATCATTAAGAAGGCCTTATGATTAGCGTTCCTTACCCCTCTGTAGAAAGTTTATACTGCTACTCTGGCTTTGCAAATGAGACTGTTCTTGGAGGACCCTAAAAAAATCTTAGTCTCACATGGAGACAGATAAAAGCTCTAAAGCTGAGGGTAGGGTAGAAATCCATTTATTGGCTACTCTAGATTCTAATCTCTTTTTTCCCTTAATAGATAGAAAAGTCTAATTTGAACACATCAGAAATACCTGAAAATATGTGTAGAAGGACTGTGGAAAGATAGATCATCTTTGCTATATTACAGATAATTGATGCCATTTATTACCTGTATATTGTTTATTATCTGTGTATATTATCTATGAAAGTGGTAGCTAAGAGGAGTAATGAGAATAATCTTTTAATAAACCTTCTCCATTTAAGCTGTATTCAAAAGAGTAACTTTTTATATTTTCAATGTTCAAAATGTGTTTCAAATAAATCTGAATAACACTGCTCATGAAAACCTTTCATCTCACTAAATTAATGAAGAGTTTCTGACTTTTAAGTAGCTATTCAAGAATGCCTTATCTTGTTTTCATAATCTTTTTTTCTGTTAGAAAAGTGGGTGTCATGTGAGTCATTTCTTTTTGAGTTGCATAAGCCAAAGACTTGTGTGTGACAGCCAGCCAAATTTACATCCCAATTAATATAAATAACACAAAGAGATACCTTCCTTAGTTTAAAAAAAAAAAAAAAAAAAAAACCACAAAACCAAAACAACCAAAAAAAACCCCCCACCTTGCTATAGAGTTCATAATATAATGATATTATATTATGATATAAGATAATAAGGTTACCAAAAAATTACTACCTAGACTGTGTTAAGAGATACACAGACAACAGATATCCTGTCTAAAACATTGAAATAAACAAGATTTTCATCCAAGAAAGAGAAGACAAATTATACAAACGACCTTGGCAGAAGATTCTGAATGATCAATGCTTGTTTCGAGATGCAAGCATTCAAAATGCTACCAGCAGGAAGAAAGATTCCAGTAAGAAGCAATTCCAACAACCTTTTAAAAAGGGAAAATTGGTGCAATGGAAGAGTCATGGTCCTGAGAGCAGTAATGGGCCTGACTGTCCCTGCTCAGCACCCCATGCAGCCCCCTGGAGACACCATTCCCTGCTCCAGTGATGCTGTGGAAGAGCTGGTCTCCAGCCCCAACCCAGCCCTGCCTGGCCTGGCAGGGATTTCCCATCCTTCCCTCAGTCAGAGGAACAGCAGCTGTCAGATTTTGTGGACTGTTTCCTGACCAATATCAGGTACCTTCATAATCTGTGGTTATTAATGTATTTTTAACTTTCAACAGAAAACTTCCAGTAGGTATGTCAAATGAATCACAAGGTTCAAGGCTTGCCTGGTGCTTCTAACACAGATTAGAAAGAACTATAGGGAAAGCTGAAGGAAGTAAAAACTGTAAAATAGAGCAGCACCCAGTGCCCCAGAAGCAGCCTCAGAAGGAGTGGAAGGATGTGATCCCACAGTTGCTCTCCATGCTCTGGCCAGTGCCACACAGCACACCTTCATCCCATGGGTTAACTTCTGATTCCAGCTCAACCTCTTGACAGTGAAGTCCCTTTCTGCAAACCTACTTTCCACTCAGTCAGTGTCCCAGTTACAAGACTGTGCAATATTTTCACATCCTGGGTGCGAGACACTGCATTAATTTTTGGTGAGTTTCTTGAGGTTTCTCTTTATGAGGTCTCCAGCCTACCAACATTCCTCTTCAAGGCAACCCTGTCCTCCAGCAGAGAAGGCAGTTGTTCCTCCCACTTTGGTGCTGTCTGCCAATTTGTTGAGGGTGTGTTCCACTCTTATCATCCCAATAGACATCAATGTTGAACGGTTTTGACCCCAGCATCGGTCCCTGGGAAACACCATTAATAACTAGACACCAACTTTACTATGAACATCAAGCATGAGCTGATTTCTGCACCCATGTTACAGTCTACCCGTCTGGAAAAAACTTCTTCAGTTTGTCTGTTAAGATGCTATCAGAGAATGTGGCAAAAATCCTGCTAAAGTCAAGGTCAGTGATACCTACTGCTCTCCCATTGTTCACAAGGCCAGCCATTCCATCACAGAAGATACTCATGCTAACCAGGCAGGATTTGTTGTTCATAAATCCATTATGGCCATTCACAGTCACTTTCTGTGCCTGCATGTACTTGGAAATGGTTTCCAAGTTGATTTGCTCCATAAACTTCCCCAGGAACTGACTTGGTGCTAAGTGTCCTGTAGTTGTCCTGTAGGTAGAGCTTCCTTAGTGCACTTATGAAAGTGCCTTTTTCTTGTCACTGGGAAACTCCACTAACCACCACTGTCTTTCAAAGCTGGTGGTGCCTGGTTCTGCAATAGTCAGCCAGTTCCCTCGGTATGCAGGGTGCACCCATGGATATCTTTACATCCAAAGTGCTTAAGTGGGCCATAACTAGATCCTCTTTTAGTATGGCAGTGTGTCTCCCCCTCAAACTCAACCAGTCAGCAGAGACTTAGAGATGTTTGGGGAAATACTTGCTCAGTAAAGACTGTGGTGAAGAAGGTTCTTTTTGTGGTTTTCATGTTCTTTTTCAACCACCCCATTCAGCAGTCAGTCTTGCTGACAAGGTACCTACAGCAAATTTTTTTTACATTTCTCACTAGGTTTAAATCCAGCTGAGCTTTGGCTTTTCCCTGCATGCCTGGGCAATGCCTCTGCACTCCTCCCGTGTAACCTGGCCCCACTATCACCTTATGTGCCCTTCAGCCTCAGTGATGCACTCTGCTTTCTACCAAGCTGGCTCCCAGTCATGCTAGATTCCCTGCTGAAACATATTCAGGAGTTTTGGGCAATAACAAACTATTAACTTGTCATATACAATCTTTTTGGTTATAAAACATGTAGATATTAGCAACAGCTATTTCGAATATCTTTAATGTGCACAAGTCAAGAATATATCTTGTCTTCCAGACTCATCAATAACAATAATTCTAAAAAAAAGAGACAATATCCTATCTAAAATGTTTCTCTTTCCTAGATTTCTCATATTTATTTCTTACAGCCAAGTCTCTAACAGTCTTTCCTTCTTCTTTTCTGTACAGATGTATAGATAAAGTAACATGCCATCAGCCTGTGTAAGGAAAATGTGGTAAGTCATCCAACAAGTAACATGCCTCTACAATAGTCATCTCAACAGTTTCACTGACTATTAAAAATTCAAATTGCTTAACTGTTTTATCTTCATTAGTCATCTATTTGATTTTATTCTTGCATTCTTTTATTCTGATACATGTATTCTAATGCACCTAATGTGTTTTTATATATCTAATATGTTCTAATACACCATAGTATAGATACAAGAGTTGTGCTCATAAAAGCTATTGAGTCACTGATTGGTAGAATCATGCACATTTTTATGCTTTGTTACAACATAAATCAAACACAAATGACATCCTCTCATTTACTGATTTGACTGCCGTACGTGAAATGAAAAAATCGTGAAGAAACTTAGGAGAAAAAAAAAATTCCAAACATTTTCTTACAACAATTGGAAAAATCCATAGAAATCAAATCACATGAATCATGGGATAGCACAGAATTATCTTTCAGCTCTCTTATTGTCTGTGATTATGACATGAAAGTTTTTCACTCTAAGAACTGTAAATCTCTTTAACCATGCATTTTGCCTTTCATCACCTCCTCACATCTCACAGACTGAGCAGCAGCAGGATGTGTCACTGTGAAAGCTACACACGTAGCACTTAAATAAGGACAGAAATTGGGAGGATTAATTTTTCATAAGTGATGTGTGTGTGGTGACTCAGTGCTTCTGTTTGGAACTACTCCACCTCTGAGACGAGAGCATGACAGAGAAATTCTCTCTCCCACCTGAGTGCCCATGGCCAGACTTGCATTCTGCTTTTGGCTCTGCTGTGTCACATTGACCCTAACCCCAACAGTCCTGGAAGTGTAAAGGAAGCGTTTCAGCCACTCCCACGACTGACAGCAGTTTATGAATGAGTCAGATGTAATTTCTTTAAAAGATACATAGAATAAGTGGGTTGCAAAATGTTACAAAATCCAGATACTTTCACAATGTAGGCTTGTAGCTGCAAGTCAAGTCTGTACCTGAGCTAAAAGACACATGGATGTAGCAGTCAGCCTTCTGCACCCCCTGTGCTTGTATCAAGGGTGGGAGGTCACTGCAAGTCAACCTAGAGATGCCTCATTTGGATTCCCATTACAAGTTTTGAGACACAAATGTAAACTGTTTAGTAAATGAATATTGGTAAGTCCAGTCTTTCACCCCTGGATGTTCTTTGGTAAAAATCAAAGATGTATAAAACAGAGCTAGAAACGGATTATCATCAGATGTATGAATGGATGCCTTTGAAATGAAAATCTCAAAAAAGAAAAAATAAAATGTACATGTTTGTCAGCTGCAGTGGGTATCTGAGACTGACCAATAAGGACAAGATTTTTTCTATGTGCTCTTAAGAAAAGTATGAAGAAATTATTTCTAGAGCGTTAGATATGTATTTTATTTATTATTATTGAGGCTACTGAAACTGTAAGGTATGTTCGCCCTCATCTTTTTCTACTTTCTCATACTGATGCATCCCAGATCTCATCACTTGCTATGCACAGAGCTGGGGGACACCAGCTCAAACTGTGGATTCTCCTGGAAGAACCAAGGACATGAAGGACCAGTGCTACCACTATTTTCCAGAAATCACGATCCTAAATAATGCCAAAGTGCACATATGCTTTTGGGAGCAGAGGATGGATCTGCACTCATGTTATGAAACTCAGGATGAATATTCATGTATATTTGGTCCAGCAGGAATCTGGATTCCCTGAAGATGCATAAAGTAGAAGCAAGGTGGATTTCTAGCCTTCTTGTTCTCCTTGCAGGATTAATACTCCACTTCTTCTTCCAAGTATTGAGGTGGGAGCCCTATATCCATAACTTTCCAGGGTCAGATCAGCAGAGTTTATGCTGGTGTTTCCCACTGGATGTTGACAATGGGACACTGGCACCATGTCCATGTCACCTGGGCAGGAGGTGGTGCAGATGAGAGGCAGATGCCAGGATGCCACATGAAGCCCAAGTGCCTGGACCCTCAGCCTGCACCAGCACATGTTGGGTATTTGGTTCTCTGCTGCTACTCTGAAATGGGACAATCCTTGCTTCCTAAAACCCTCATCTGTTTTTCACCTTGGATTCAGTGTGTTTCACATTGCTCAGAGAGCCAGATATTTCCAGGGAAGGCTGATCCTGCTGTGGCTGTGCAGGACCAAGAACATGCATGAACAGTAAAGCTGCTGACCCCAGAAAGTGCCAGAATGATGATGTGCTCCATTAGCTCATCCAGCTGAAAGAGTGAGGATGGTGTGAAACATTTTGGCTGAGATGGTGCTGTGCCCTATGGCAGTAGAGCCAAGGGCCAAGTTTACCTTGCAGACTGACTTGCACACTGACTGAATGCCCCCAGAGACATAATCTTGATACTCATCAGTTATTTATCAGGAAATAAATTTATAAAGGATTCCATAACACTCTTCACCACATAAATCAATTATTAAACAAAATAAGAAAGTAAGAATAACCCCAAATCTCTGGCTATTGGTGTTAGGGTGTTGCCTAGAGCATTTAAAATTCTGCTGTAGTTTTGGCACTCCCAAAACACACACTGTGGAGATATAGAGGAAGTAGCAACTAGAGTATGAAGCTGAGTGTGACTAGCAGTATTTTCTATAATTCAGACTGTTTAAGCAAGTTATGGACCCAAAACCTGCTCAAATTAAAAAGTTTCCTTTGCTAGGATGCCTTAAATTTCCAGTAGAGCCAATTTCTCTTTGTTAGCTGGCTGTATACATCACTCATAAGGGTCCCTTTTCCTTACTCTTTTGCAGGCGAGTTCCACTGTCTTGAAGCTTCCAAATGAAGAGAAGACACAAAGTTGCTGATATGGTGCCATTGTTTTCTAGAATAATCATTGCTTGTGGTCTGTCCTACCAGACAAAATGCTCTGTAAAACGTTCATATGCTTATATTCACCTCTGATGCTTCTCGTGCTTGTGGTGGTTGTTTCCATCTATGCCACGCTTCTGGAGATCACTGAGTTTTCACTCGAATATCAACCAGATGTGATTGATAATGATAAACAGCATTTGGTAACCTGAGAAAATTATCTAAATACTCTTTGTACCTGAAGAGAGCTCTGGTTCTCCCCAGAAATTATATGTGTTTGTTCTACTGGATCATGAAAGTCTTTGTGACAAATGCAGATATTCTTTTGATGGGTGTTACATGAACTCCTTTAAAAGAAACTGAACACATGATTTACAATAAGAAAACAAAATTGGGCACATCTTCTTTGGTAATTGGAATGCAGTTTTTGGCTGATAAAAAAGAAAAAAGGGCACTAGTGACCTGGAAAATTTTGCACATAATTGTTGTGTATACTGCACCAGATTTCTGACTGTGAAGAAGATGAGTGAAAGTCTGTCTTTTTTGCTTTTACTTCGATCTAGTTGACAATATATAGCTGACTTCTTTTTCCTAGTGAGGACAGATCAAGCTGACACTTGTTTAATTTTAAAACATGAGTGACTAACTCCATTTGCTTCAGCACCACCAGGCATCACAAAACCCAGGGTTCTCACCAGCTTGTGGATGATAACATGGATCACCTTTGCAGCTGGTCCAAAATGACAGTGCAAAATCTGAGAACTGCTAAAGCAGAGAGCATGGTTTTTTCATGCCAGTTTACAAGACCACCAGCCTTGGCTGATCAAGGCTTTTCTCTCAGCCTCTGCTTCTCTGGAAAACCACTCATTGGATACAAATAGTATAAAGTGGTATAAGGAACCAATAGAAAACTATTTTCTTTATATTTAGTAAGAGTCATTCCATGATCATTTGTTTTCTGAGATGAGTGTCCCATGGAAGCAGAAGGAGCTAGCCCTGCAGATGTGGGTTGAAAACTATTTAAGACTTTGGGAGAGGAGAGAGAGTAGGAATATAACAGCCCAAATCTTACGTCAGTTTAAGTTGCTGTAGTACCACACCCAATAAACAAAATATTACCTAAAATTACTTTCAACTGTTATTAGACTTGTTACCTTTCATATGGATGGTTTATCTCAAACACCAGCTAGTTTCTTTCTTTTTTATCCATCTGTAGAAATTATTCTGAGCTGTTACTACAATGAAAGTAAACATGGTGAGGGGAACATTAGTGGTCTCAAGAATACAAAAAAAAAAAAAAGACCCTCCTGTCTCAAAAGCTCCAGGCTGTTCTAGTGGTAGTGAAGAGTAGTCTGGGTTTTGGTTTGTTGTTTTTACAAGGCAGCCCACAATATAAAACTAAGCAGATCCATCAGAGTCATAATGTATCCCTGTAGTTTAAAGTATGCAAAAAATAAAACAATCGACCTATCAGTGTTCTTTCAATTTTATACTAATTTTAAGTTATAAGAACCAACTGTGTTGGCTCCAAGGCACTGCCAGAAATTAATAAGCCATTTGGAAAACTTGAAATGACTACATGAAGCACAGAGCAGTAAAGGAATGGGGGTTTGGATCTGAAACATGAAGAGATTTTAAATGCTTTAAATGAAAACTCACACAACAGTATCATCTGAAGCCCCTCTTTGCTTCAGTGTGTTTTCTGCCCCAAAGATTAATTTCTCTGCTAGAATCCATGGGTGCCTGGATTTCCATCCTAAAGATATTCGTACAACCCACTGTGGTACTCCACGCTTATTAAGACTCACAAGAGTCTGACCTCTACCTGTCTTAATGCATGACCCATCTGAAAACCCTTCCAAAGCACTGTCAGAGTTTTTCTCCTACGTCTTGGTACCTGTCCTCCTAGTCCAGGTGGCCTCTTTCTTAACTCGCTGGTTTCTTTCAGTCCTGTTTTTAGGATCTACATAAATATCTACAGGCTGAAAGTGGGGCTAATGAAGAGTTTGGAGAATTAAAATCAAGGTGTAGCTAATCTCCACCAATGCTTTTATTTGTCCTGAAGTGTTTGGGCATGTCTGTTTTTACCAGAACAATTCTTGGGACTCCTACAGTTGTTTTTTATGAGGTTTTTTGTGGACTAAACTGGGCTTCTCATTACCTAAAACTGTTTGGATCTGCCTGCTAGTACTTTTCCATCTAAATCCCATTCCAGTGTGCAGGTACAGATGTTTACTAGGATCATGTCTTTATCTTACATCAAATATTATTAGAAGTTGCATTATGAAAAGATCTTCTGTGGCTCTGAGTTCTGATATCTCAGACATCAGTAGTTTTCATAGTCCAGACTTTTTAATATTTAAAAATGTGGTTTTGTCATGTTCTTAGTCTTGATTTTCTAGCAGAATTTGACTTCCAGAGAATAATTGGCAACTAGCAGGCAATGTTCCTAGTATAAATATTTTTGATAAAATGATGTCCTTTCTTCACTTTTTCATTTCCCTTTTACACCCTTCAGATTCATTATTCTCCCCTCTTCTTGATTTTCCTTTAAGTGCATTTTCCTGAAAACATGGCAATACTGCCAAGAGAATCTTTGCTTTTCTTGACATTGCATTGTATCTCTGATTTTAGGTATTCTCATTAAACAGATAGAATATTTGTGCTGAAGAGCAGAGACCAAGAGAAACACGAATGTCAGAACTAGGAACAGAACTATCACCAGAAATCAAACCTTCCTTTAAATGCTTTAAATGAGGAACAACACATTGAATGAGAAGGAAAATTCTTATTGTCTAACCATGCTTCCATAAAGGCTTTATTAAGTTTATTTTTGCCCACATCCAAGCCGTTTCAGTTTAGCTTTAAAAACTGAACGTGCTTTCTTCTGTATTTACATGACTACAGTGTTTAGTTTAGGTCTCAGCTGCAGGCAAATGAGCAATTCTAATGCTACAAGGACAAATAACATGTATGCAGGCAAAGAAAGTTAAAATTAGATGGGCTGTTTGCTACTTGTCACATGCTGCTTTAGATTGCATCGGCAGCTCCATGTATGCTATACTATAAAAAGATTAGTCAAAGGCAATGAAAGGAAACATTGAAATTGTAACACACTGGAAAGGAAAAAGAAAAATAACTGTGTGCCATTACCAGTTCAAATATTTACCCTCAAGCACTTTTAAAAAAATACTTTTATTGGTGTTTTGCCCACTTCATAAAAATTACGAAGTTACAGCATTTAATTTTCAGCCAAAAAACAAAAAAAAGAAGAAAATTACTATATTAGGGTACAATTCTTCCATAGAACAGATAAATGGTTAAAATTAGTGTGCAGGATCATCCATGGAAACTTATGTTTGATTCTAATAAAAAAGATGTGTACAGTAAGACAAACCACAGTGACATATGATTACCTTAAACAGACACAGTAAATCTCTCACAGCACCTGTAGTTTACAACTCAGAGATTTGGGAGCGGTTGGGGCAGAATCTTCACCTTACAGAATTCTAGCTGCTTGAAAAGGTTAATGTAGTTAGAAAATAATTCCAAATATTAGGGAAAATATTTCACATTCCCATCCTATATGTAAATAATAAAGCAAACATAAAAGTGTTTTGAGATCATAGCTTTATCTATCTATCTTTCCTGAATTAAAAAGTCTAGCATCATATTGTGACTCTTGCAATATGTGGATTTTATTAACACTTGATTAACACATTAGAAAATGAAGACTAACTGCTTTGATTATTGGATGATATTTCAGAAATCAGATATTAAAATATCTGTGAGTTATTTATAATATTTTTTAAAATTACTAATTTTCTCTACTGCAGGAAAAAAATGTTGGGTCAAATGTTTTAATGAAAAGTTTTTGCCAAAAGGAAGGAATGTGTTTTTTGATGTAAAAAACCCCTCATAATTAATTCAGAAATGCAGAATCCCTTTGCATAAGCATTTTAAAATTATTTAATATCTTGCTAAGTCTTATTTTTCAAAACCATTCTTTCTTTAAGAATGTTTTCTGTATTTTTCTTTCCATAAGGATAAAACAGTTATTTGAAAAAACTATTTCTTACTACATTTATAAACAGGTTACAAGTAAATTTTACATATACATTTAATTCTGGCTTTTTCTAATAGGTGGAAATAGCCAGATACTTCTATGTGAAGTCCACATTTAATCAGAATGTATAGTCAGAAGAAAGACTCACTGTACCCAGTGCAGTGAAAATGCAATATCAAAATTGAATTAGTTCAGATTTCAGTAAGTGAACAGATAAATAAATTAGTTTCATGTAGAAACAAAACAAAACTAGTAAAGCAGGCTGGGAATCCATTTCTGGATGCACCAAATCCCCTTGTAAAGAGTTTTCCATGAATAAAAGTTGTAGGTCTTGCCTGAAGAGTTTGAGACTTTAAGGATAAGACTGAAAAGGAGTCACAGTGAGAAGAAGAAATTGTAAAAGGTCAGATTAGTATTGTTAAAAAAAAAAAAAAGAGTTTACTGAATTTACATCATTTGACAGAAGAGACATGGGTTTTTCTACAATGTTCAGGCAGTGCAGGGAAATGGTAGAGGATATTACAGATTGTTCCCACTACACTTTTCATATGTTATGAAACCAGATCCTTACTCATGTGGACTCTTTCAATGCTCAGGAGGAAGGTGGGATCTAAAGATGAATAATGATATCTAACATAGAATTCAAAGTGAACTCCTTACATACTGACTGGTTACTACTACTTAAATGGGAAGTGAAAATAGTGTGAAAATATACTCTTAGCCATAAATACATACAGCATTTTTAAAATTGAAAGTAATAAACTGTTAAAGGGATTAGAATAATAAACAGAGGAATAATTGCTCTGTTTACCAGGGTACAGTGTACTCTTTCTAAAACATCCTGCCTTGAATAGTAAACAGTTTCAGAAGCTTCAAAAATATCTAAATAAGAAATGGGAAACCTCCAAGATTTAGAAAGGGAAAATGGCAAGAAATTACCTAAGTAGTTACTAATCAACAAACTGATAACACAGTATCCCTGCATATACCAGATTCCCTATTTACAATTCCATTACGTAATCTAACCAACATATTTTAAAATACGTGCATGGTCAAGATTAGCAGATGGCCATCTTTCTCTGCTCAAAAATGCCTTCAAAAGCTGGTCTCTGAATAGCACTTGGCAGGAAAAACGTGCAGATGGCTGAAGTAACTTTAATATACATCCATTACTGATACTGGATTAAATGGAATAGACAATTACACATCATAATCACTGATGATTAATTACAAACAACAGACAAAAAATATATGTTACATATGTTAGTTCTTCAAGTGGACTGCTAAGGCAGCTGGGCATTAAATAAAAAGATTAAAACCCAGATTAGATATACTGTTGGCAAAAACAAAACCAAGGAAAAAATCCATAACTAGTCAATCAGCTGCTCAATACAACAGATATCTCTCACACTGCAGCCTGAAGGTCAGCCATCTGACTCTGATGGCATGTCAAGAGGAATGATTTGCTTCAGCTGAAAAGAAGTCTGTCCATAATTGAAATATAGCCAGTCTGCATTAAATTTAGGTCCCTTTTTTCCCCTCAGAAAAACAGGAGGGGAACAGGCATAATAAAGAACATGACAATTAAGCACGTATCAGAGAGCTGAAATAGCTTTAGGCTATCTATGGTTGGACTACAAAGATATAGCAGTGATTCCCAAAACCATTCAAAACAGTCATGGAGGCCCTTTAATTACAAGCTGCATTCTGGAGTGGTGTATCATCTATAACACCGTGTCAGCACTGCAGAACAAATGGATGTCTATCCTTCACCTTGGCCTACTGGCCTCCACACCAATGCTACCTAATGCCAACATCACACACCCCTTTAGGGTCCTCAGAATCCTATTTCAGGCTGCTATTAGTGGTGTCAGAGTTTGTGTGTCCCTTTAATGTGATGGAGTTATTCCCCAAAATTGCTGAATTTACACAGAGATCAAACACAGTATCAGCATCAAGGTGATGCTTTGGCTAAAATAATTTCTGGTTCTAATGAGAGGCTTGTACTGTATTATCTACATCCTTACTGAAATACATGTTCATAGAGAACAAGGGAAAACATGGGGATAAAAAAACCAGTGGCCTTCACTAAACTTTTACTAGAGGAAGTTTCAAAAGAATATGCCATATTTCCTTTTTCAGCAAGGATGTTCCTCTTTCCCTTTAACAAGCAAACATCAGTTATACTCATCAAAAAGAGATCTAATGTGTCGGCACCACCTTGTTTATTGTATCAGTTTTTCTGTGGCATTGTAATTACTGTAGCATCTGAGCACAGCATCAGCAATGACAGCTTTACCCTAGTGTGATGAACAGCACATTGATCACTGACATGAACCTCAACCCAAGTCCATTTCAAATGTTTACTCACATCTTCCTGGTCACCAGCCTCAATTATTAATTCTGTTGTTGTCACTACAGAAGTGACATATGCAGACCCTGAATATTTTTCAACAAATAACTATCCTGGTCCCATAGGATTGCTGAGTCTGAGTTTGTGATTGTTTTTTCACATAAAACTCTGAAAAGGCAGAGAAGTGGATTAAGATAGTGCACATAGGAGCTGCCAGAAGAAAAAGATACTTGGGTAAAAAGAGACATGGTACTCAGTCAACATATTCTTCCTACGGGAAAACCACATTTCAGTAATTGTAACACTATCAAACTGTTCTAAAGAGTATTGAAGGCAAAGTCTCCACTCTGTTTCAGGTTTAATCATGTTTTGGTTTTGTTTAATTGTAGTTTCTAGGCATACCTATTTTGAAATTATATGTTTTTAAAGGATTTGGAAAACAGTGACGTATCTTCACTTTCTCAACTTACCATGTCTCATAGCCATTTTTTTTCTGTTATTGTTTTCTATTCTCCATCAGTCCACTCAGACTTACAATAAAATTTCCATGAGAAACTTCATTTGAGACACATCAGGAAGATTGAATGTACCCAGCTACTCAAGAGAGTAAGATTAAGCCATCTCCACTACGTTGATGCAACTCTAATTGAGAAGGAAAATACCAGCTCACCATTTCAAAACCAGCTGTCTTATTGAACAATTTTATTCTGAAATACTGGATTCATGAGTTTGATGTATGATTTCAGTGGATTGCATCTGACTAACTGGACCCACGGTTTATAGCAATACTGCATAAGAGCAATAGTACATAAATGACATTTTTCTGATGTACTTCTGTAGTGTTCCAATTTGTTCAACTGCCAGATGATAGAAAAATAAAACTGAGGATATGGATAGGAGAAACTGAAATGGGCATTTAAATCCCTTGGACTGTATTATCATTCTGACATTTTAAGGCAATGTATAATTGTGAAATCTGAATTTCATGAATGTTACAAGAGTTTTGCAATTTAATGTAATCTTTATGGTTGGTAAAGGCAAGGGATGTTACCAAACACATTTAGTTGTCAGTGATTTATATTTTGTGACTTCTCTACATAAAGGAGAGATATAAATTATGTTTATGGACCTGAAAAACAATTCCTATATTTATCTTGGGAATAAAATATACTTGAGGCTATTTAACATCTAGAGTTGTTTAAAATGGCTCTATATATTATCTCTTTTGTATTATATCTTTATATACTTTTGCCTCTGAAATTTATAATACACACAAATTTCCATCAAAAGTTGTATGAAAAAGATAGGACAATCTTTGTGATAGATACCCAGTTTCACTAAAAAGTATTAATGATTTTCTGCAGAAACAGATAGCAGTGATCAAGTGTAATTTAAAATATTTTTAATTAAATCATTACAATTTAACCTTAGCCATGCAGAATTTTGAAGCAAGAAGTCTATTAGGGAAGTGCATTGATTTAATTGCACTTTTTATGCTCTTAGTCAAAATGTCAAAGGTATGCTCTGAATTGTATATTATCTGATGGCTTGATTATTTGCTTGTTAATAATTGCATCACTCATCTGGAAACACACTTCTGACATTTAGCTTTACTCTGTTTGCTTTTTAAAGTCAGACATGATTTAGCTAAGGCAAAGAAAAGAAAATGGAGTGGGAAGGATATGGAATTAATTATTTACTGTGCAAAATTACATTTACATTTAACTGAGTTAGACCTGATCACCTGGGGTTTTTGAACTCCTACCAGCTGTGGATGGCGATGGTGCCCTTTTCGGATTCATCTGCCCTCTGCCTGCCCTCTGCACTTGCTCCCACTGCTGCTGATCCACCAGGAGACCTCCTCACATTTACCTCAGAAGTTCCAGCTCAGCACTGACTGTTTGAATAGTCAGGCTAACAGTTTAGGCCACAGCATTGTCTAGACCAATAAAAAGATGCAGTGCTGATAATATATTACTGGAGCTCATCCATGTCACTGCAGATGAGAAGTCCTCATGGAAGCTATTGCTGCAGAGCATGGCAACGCCTCATGCAGAGGGTTTGGAAAGGATACATACCCACAGCTAAGCTTTTATTTAGTCCTCAGAATTTAGTGTGGGCAGATCATACTCTGGCCTAATTACACCTTCAGTGATGATGTTCCCATCAACATCATTAAGTCTGATGTTCCCAGACATAAAATGCTTTGGTCATACAAACCCTGATAACGTTGTGCAAGATCTAGGTGGAAGCTAGCTCTCAATAGAAGAGCAGAGCACAACTCCTAACATGCTCTGAGGTCTGCACCAGATGGCTAACCACGCTGGATCTAAGTCAGCATCTGCTTTGACCTGTCCAGGTTTGTTCAGCAAACAGAGAAACTGGCCTGCAGGCCTGCTGACAGCACAAAGGAAATTACAATGCTGGATTTGGTTGCAACAAATACCTTGTTTAGGGTTATATCTTCAACATAATAATCTGTCTGGAGAAGACAAGCCTCTAGGAGGTCTTATAGAAGCCTTCCAGTACCTAAAGAGGGCCTAAAAGAGAGCTAGAGGGTGACTTTTCACAAGGACGTGTAATGATAACATAAGGCAGAATTACTTTAAATTGAAAGACTGTAGGTTTGAATTAGATATTAGGGAGAAATTCTTTACTGTGAGGGTGGTGAGGCACTGGAACAGGTTGCCCTGAGAAGCTGTAGATGCCCCATCCCTAGAAGAGTTCAAGGCCAGGTTGAACAGAGCTTTGAGCAGCCTGATCTAGTGGAAGGTGTCCCTGCCCATGGTAGGGGGCTTGGAATTTGAAGATCTTTAAGGTCCCTTCCAACTCAAAAAATTCTGTGCTTCTATTATACTACAGCTCCATTTTGTACTACAGAGTGGACTTCCAGCAGTTATTGTCAGGCATGGACAGATAATTTTCCAAAACGATTTCCTATCAGGTTACAAACAGACTGCATTCTATTAATTTCACTCTTTAGTGGTTAATATTAGCAAATAGTTTCTATTTCCTAGGCAATTAGGGGGAGAAAAAGTGATTGTAACCTCATATTTCCTGCTACTGTTAGTTCTTCCTGCATGAATGGACATGGTAGAGGAGAAACATTTTTAAGGGAAACATTTTTAAGGAGAAAATTTTTAAGGACTTATGTCCTTAAAAATATTATATCTAATGTATTATGTAGCAGATTATAAAAATTAATAAATTGTCTCAAGAAAGTAAATTGAGAGTCTTCCAACTTTTAAAGTCACAGCTCACTTCCCACAAGATCTCACTAGATCAGGGATTTGAGTTCCACTGTGGTGCATGCCATTCAAGTCCAAGGGGAGATCTCGGAATCGCCACTGCAGAGCTGCTCACCACAGCACCGTGTCTCACGATCTGAGAGGTGCAGAACTGATAAGCTGTTTTCCAGTAATGTTTAAACACATCATAGTAAATGATTGCAATTTAAATATTCCCTCTTGTTCTACTGAACACTGTATGTCAAGCAGACAAGAAATGTGCTGATTCTCTTTCTCCAGCAAGCTGAATTAACATTTATCCTTCTCCCATTGCAAGGGGCTGGTGCTGCATTACCACAGCCTATTTGAACACTGTCGGTAATTTAAACCCAGTCAGAGCCAAGATAAGATAAGAAAATGGGTAGAGTCATGTCTCCAGATGCTACTTTGCAAATCACAAAGCAGCATCTCTCATTCAAAAGGGGGAAAAAAATAGAAAAAAAAAACCAAAGTAAAAAAAAAAAAACAACAAAGCAATTAAAATGAAAAGGAAAAACTAGAACAGGAACTGCCACATCCCAAAATTAATTACTGTGTCAGAGTTCAAATGTCAAATTTGCGGCTCAAATGGTGTCTCAAAGGTGTTGTACATCACCTAGCAATTTCTGCACTGCTTTCTACTGCCACCTTCTACCAAGAGCATGTCAGAAAATTAGGCCCAAAGTTTTATTTAGAAAAATACAGAAGGATGTATATTAGAACAGACTGATGATATACATAATTTAATATATTGCTTTGTCTTTTCATCTGTACTCAATGCACCAAAGTTATCTTTAAAGAACTTGGATTAAACTTATCCAACACAGGTAAAATTTGTTGCCAGGACTGTGATGCTTGAGGATTCTAAAATATATCTTAGTTGCTGAAAATTTATGCATTTTTTGAATGCATAAGTGATAACATGGCATAAGAGGTGAAGAATTAAGTAACTGGTACTTGTGTGTGTATTCCACTGACTTGGTTTCACTATGTGAAATGCCAAGGTGCTCTAGCTGGCATTACTGCCATTTTCACTCTCATCTTTTCTAGTACCTTTCCTTATATTTTTCTCCTATCTTACCTGGTGGTTTTGCTCACAAAATCATGACAATCTCGCCTTCTACCCAGAGTACATATTTTTGTCACTTTCGTGTTACAGATGTAAGCTGCAAGAATTGACTTCTAAAGGTTCCAAACCTGGGGAAAAAGGTTAATATAGCAATAGTTTATTTTGGTAAAACCTCGGCATCTTTTAAAGCTCAGTATTGGTAATTTGAAGAACATGTATTTCAGGAAGAAAACAAGGGGGTTTTGCTTTCTTTTCTCACCATTTCCATACATAACAGGCAATAAAGAGGCTGAGAGGTATAGCATTCATGAGCTAAATTTTTCATAGGCATGGAAGAAACCATAGCACTCTGTCCATTTCCAAGGAGCAGATACCAAAAACTGAATTGAACTGGTAACAGAGGTGGGAGAGAGGAAACACCATACAGAAGAATGAAGTTTCTGCTAATGATTGCAGGCCAGATATATTTGGGTGTCTGTTCTCCTTTGTTTTGTAAACCTTGTGTTCTTGGTCACCTCACTCCAAAGTGAAGAGGACCTTGCACAGTAGGACACAGAGAGGGCATCAGCTCTGAAGAGAAAGTAACAGAAAACCTTCTCCCATTCCCTTCCCCTCCTTCCTTCCTTTGTTCCTTTCTCCCTTTCTTCCTCAGAAGACATTTTTTTGTTTATCTGAGTGAGATTTTGATAACTGGCCTCCCCCTCAGAACTTCACTGATAACACATGCTAAAAGTCATTTAATACTAATTGCAGATTATTTAAGGCATAGAGGCCTGATCCACTGCAGAAGCATCACATCATTAATGTAAGTGCAGTGATTGATATCCACAGTCTGTATCTGCGTTTGGCTGTACCAAGCAATTCAGCTAAGAGAATGCATGTTCTCTAACCCTTGATATCATCACTCTCTGCTCTGTGGAATGCTCTCAGCCAATGTACAGTGAGCATTAAAATATGAAACAGCCTAACACTTGGAAACACTTCCCAGGAAAACTCAAACTGATGTGGCTGGGAAGGCACACTGAAGGTCCGTATTCTTCCCTATTTGACTGCTTTCTTTTGGAAATACCACAAGGAAAATGAGATACAAGCAGCAATGGGGTCATGAGATTTCTGCAATGCTGAAACTTTGGGGGGATTTAACCATTGTGCCATCACTGCTCAGAACTGTGTTGCTTTTGCTCTGGAGCTTGGTGAAGCAGAATGAAATGAATTGGCCAAGAACTGAGTGTTGGCAATTCAATTGTTGGCCCAGCAGTCACAGATGTTTTCAAGGCAGCTCATGCTGTGCTGTTCACCAGCATAGTCAAAACTTGAAATATTCCCCAAACAGTTATCTTTAATTGGGTTTAAATGGATGGGTTATGGATTGAACACAAATGTATCACTAGATATGAAACTAGCAAGCACAATAATAGAAAAACCCTTCAGAATCTTGGAGGCTACTGTTCTGTGTGATGGGATTAAGGGAATACAGGATGCCTTCAATATCCAGAGATCTGTTATTAGGTTCCTGGCAATACTTTGTTCTCTGCAGCATCATAAATGATGTGTCATGCCAACCGTGATTTTAGGCAACCCAAAGAACCATCTGCTGCCCTGATTGCAGATGCCTTGTCCTGACAAGTGCCAGCAGGACAAGTGGCAGCGTAATGGTGCTCAGAGTACCATGCTGGAATGTGATTCTGGATGACTGACAACAAATTGGGTCTGTTTGCTTTCTTGTTCGGATACTGGGCATGTTTTCCTCTTCACAATATCTTTGTGAACAAAGAAACAGTTTTGCAGCCACCAAATACTTAAAACTGTCAAAGGTACATTGGCTGTCTCAGTAAAGATGATAAGGAATACCTGTAGGTATTTAAATTCCCAGTTTTATCAACAACATGTTGAAATTCATTCAATGATCTTACAGTTCACTGGTGCATTTGCCTTGTATTTAAATACAGCATTTTTGCAGACATCCAATGTGAGTGAAATAGCTGTCTGACTGTGGTGAAAAATGAAAACGTTGCACGTAACTTTGTCACATCCTGACTTTACATTATGTTGACCTTATTCTTTGAAGAATATCACTATCATTGAAGGAATAAATCCTGTTGCATGTGATAGGGGAAAGTAGGAAAATGTAATTCCCTGGTTGCAGTACACAGCCATAACTGAGAAGTAATGACTTATCTAAAAAAACGAATCCACTGTGCTAGCTGAATCTCTGAGACAGTCAACTTCTGCATAAAGTACAATTTTGTAATAGAATTGTTTTCCACAGGAAAGCAACTGGAAAGTTGATTATTAATTATCTGTACATTATCTTTCAAAAAGATATATGAAGGTAAGGACAGAGTCCCAGCAGGAAGAGCAGTGTTTTAAATCCTTTACAATAGGCTAAAACGTCATAAATACTGTGATGTTCAGATATAATCATGGAGGAAAGATCTTCCCAAAGAAAGGAAGCCACCCACTAGTGCATGCAAAACCTTCCCATCTCTTGTCATATCACCAGATACACACTGTTGCATTCAACCACTGTCTGCTGCTAGGTCGAAGGAAGGGTTTCCCCATCACTGCAAGCAGAACAGTAGCATGTGCAAGGAATAAAGGCTGAGCAGAACTGGCCTATAGCATAGGAAAAACATCCTCAGAGGGCTGCTGCAGGAGCAAGGGACTGTACGACAAAACCCACCCACAAATTTCCCATTCTTTGTGCAAAAGAAATACAAGCAAACCAATTATACCCCATGCTAATGATCATTTTCCTCTTCTCCCTCAAACTCACTTTCATCCTTCCTTGTCCAAAGTGAGGCAAATTTGAACTAAGAATGATCTGATCAGCCATATGGGGGGTTACATTAAAGGGGAGGTTGTGATGTACCTTTGCAGATATTTCAGTTTTGAACATGCACCCATCCTTACATGAGGCTCCTTGCTCACAGCACAGTAGAGCCTGGGGCCTGGTCCAGGTTGCTGAGGCTCTGTGGGGTTTCTAAAGGCAGAAATATTGGCAGAAGTCCTGAGGGTGACACGTTCATGTTGACTCAGAGCACAGTGTATTAGTCCCATCAATACCAGCTCACAGCTCTCTGAAGCCCACAGCAGTAAGCAGTACAGCTGTACCTATGTACCTATTGATCATCTCATACTTTGCGTTCTCTTTAACCAACTCTTGCACTCGTGTCTAATTATCTCAACACCATGAAAAGCCCCTCAGTGTGTAGACCTATTACTGGACAATCCAGTGTTGCAATCTGAAGGATTAAAAACGTTTTCTTTATTGCTGTGGTCCAAAGTTGCATCTCAGGGTCATTTTCCAGTAAAGTTGCATGGTATTACTCCTGGCTCCCTATACCAGTTCACAGGATGGATGTGCAACAACTTGTGTAAAACACCACTTGGATCTGACTTTACTAACAGTTTATTTGATTTAGCAGTGACAGAATAAGGTCTATCAGTGTCTGTTTTGTGTACACAATGGTAAAGTATCTTTGCAGGCATTCGGAAAAAGCTCTGATAATGCAGACTATTCTCTGAGATGTTAATGGCAGGTTGTTTTGGATTTCTACCAGCAGTACAGACAGACACCTGCTTCTGCCTCTCTTGTTCTGGATAGGGAGTGGGATGGGTGGAGCCTAGGTATTGCCCATTTCAGCTCCACCTGCTATGATGAAAATATAAAGATATGCTTAGATCCAATGTCCAGGCAACCACAAACAGGCAGAAAACAAATTACTCTTAATGTCTTGACCAGACAGTAGTAAAAGCGATAATCCTGACTGAAACTCTTTTGCTTACCTGAAAAAAATATACTATTTTTTCCTTAGTACCACTTCAATAATCCAAACATCTCGCATTTTAAAAAAACTGAATTAATGAATAGATTTCAATTGCTTTGTACCTGTCTCAGCTTCTGGGTCTCATGTTTTCCAGCCTATTTTTATAAGTCTAAGAGCAGCAATCTAGCATTTCAAATCCCAGGCAATGTGAGACTTATAATAAAATAATAGGAGAAAAAATATTTTATATCAGACATGGTAGATGACAAGGACCTTTCTTTCATTTTATAGTGAGTTGAAAATTAATTTTGTGCCAGAACAGGCTGAAGTAACACAGTATCACAAAATTGAACAATAATCTGAAAAACACCTTTTTTCTCCTGTATTTGTAGGTGGCAGTATTTGTATGACTTCTGCGTATGAGTAGAATTTGTGGTGCCTTTGGTCATCCTTCTTTATAAAAAGAGTATCACAGCTTTCCACTTTGGCAGATACCTGAACCAACTCATACGAGGGAGCTGGGTGAGGGCGGTGAAGAGAAAAACAAATAAATGTTCTTCTATTGGAGATACAAGGTGGCCTACCATGACATATCATCATTTTTCCCAAAACTTATCTCACTTTTCTCCAGGGCAATCAAAACCTAAACCACTTTCAGATTCAGTGGAGATGAGATGGCTTCAGTGGTTAGTGAAATTGGAAGCAGACTGAGTGTAGTAATAACGAAAGTATTTGCCCTCAGATGCAACTTTCTTTTCACCTTAGAATGACACTTAATGCTATGCAAGGGCCAGAAACCTTCTCATATATTAACTCTGAAAAAGATAGTATTTTTTTGCAAAAGCCCTTTGTTTCCACTGAGTCTGTTCAAATGCTTGCCTGCTATTAGAAAAACAAGATGTCTCTTTGGATTTTGCTATTCCAGGATGGCATTTCACCTGTGTATTTCCATTTTCATACCTTTCCAATTGTTATGATCATTAGGATCTTAAAATCTCAGCATTTCAGAAGTTCCTATCTAAGCAATTGTTTCTTTTTCAAGACTGTATTTTTTTAATCCAAGATATAGGTACAGTTCCGGTAGATTTAAACAAATGACCTGACAGTAGTGTAATTGTGCAAGCATGATTTAAATTTTGCAGGGATGCATTTTTTAACAGTTGAGGTTGTAAACTTAACAGAAGCTTTGGAGAGAATCAATGAAAAACCATCAGAATATCTTAGTGATTTTCATATTCTAACTACATACAAAACATAACAATTTAAATAAAAAATAAGACAGCTGTTTGTATTAAGAATAATTGTGCTAACATACTCAAACCCAACAATATCATAGATTTGAGATTATCTATATTACATTTTTTTGTACTCCTGTGCTTTAGAAACTTCACTGTTGAATGACACCGAAGAGGTACACAAAGCTTTTAAAACATTTCCACTTACAGACATGCATTTTCAGGAAATTGAGTAAATAAATGAGACTTATGCTTTAATTCACCTTCAAATCTCAACAAAGTCTTTTTTTTTTTTTTTTTTTTTTTTTTTTTTTTTTTTTTTTTTTTTCAATGCGGTTGCAATCGCAGTGGTGGGGGTTTCTTGTGCCAGTCCTGTAACAAACCAGTACAGGACTCATGTTCTTTAAGCTCTGGCCTCAGGGCATACATGACTGTTTACGTCCTTGACAAACACAAAAGAGTAAAGGAGTGAGCAAAACAGGCTTGAATCCCGAAAGGTTTTTCTTCTCTTTTCTTCAGTCTTGTCACACCATACTTCTGTCTCTCGCTCTCCTCTTTTCAAGCTTATTATGAGAGCTGAGTGCTCATTTGAACCATCAGTCACATGCTGTAGAATAAATCCATACGGATTTATTTTACTGCTGTACTTCCCAGCTCTCAGAAGGATATACTCTCATTTTAAAAAGAAGGGTAAATCTTATACTACATAATCAAACAGAAGATTGTACACAAAAGACAATGATAAATAGCAACATAGAAACTGGGGGAAAAGCATCTAGTTGAATATTTTAACTGTTTTTATGTTTGGTCTCAACAATTTTCATTTGTATTTCAGAAGCAAAATCAAATAATACATTATTTAATCTTTTATCTATCTATCTAATCTATCTAATTAGGTAAAATAAACTACCCCTGACCTCAGAAAAATGCAGGCAAATAACACAAGAGCGAAAATACTCCAAAACATCGTAGAGTTGGTTTTGGATATAAAATTGTTTGTGGAAATCTCATTTGATATTGCCAAAACACAAATTAAAAAGCTGTGGGGCATTTGACTTGAATACTTAGACTGACCCACTGTAGTACATGCAGTGATCTTGCTCCATCTGCCACCAGCCAGTTTATACTTCAAGTACTGTGTTTTCCTCCATATAAATTCTACAGAATATTAGAATTAATTCAGAAACCACTTACCAAGTGGAGTTACCTAATGGGAAGAGCTGGTAATCTTAAACTTGTGAAGCTCGACATGATAAACAGAGATTTCTGGTGGACACATCAGTATATGGGGCTATTCAGGGAAGCAGGCTGCCCAGAGAAGTCACGGAATCACTGTCCCTGGAAGTGTTTGAAAGATGTGCAGATGTGGCACTTGGGGACATGGTTTAGTAGTGAACGTGGCAGTCCTGGGTTAACAGTTGGACTTGATGATTTTGGAGGCTTTTTCCAACCTTGACAACTCTATGACTCTGTGATCTATGGTACTCAATGCACAGCATAAGAGAACTGTTAATATTAAGTGCAACCTAGAATAAAGCAAAATGTGATTTCAGTATAAGAAAATAAGGTCCAATCTGCTGGGCTATGGAATGTCCTTCCAACAGCCAGGGCAGAAGGCCCCAAGGCAGAAATCATTTGACACATGACCTGACCACTGCTGGGTGTTAATAGGGTCTGGTCCTGGGTATCACTGAGAGGAGGGAAAAATTTCAATGTGGGTGCAGCCATGGCCAGAGACACAAGGCCCCTCCCATGACAGCGCATGGGAGAAACCTGGAGAAAACCATTTTCAGAGACCCCACAGAAGAGTCCACCCAATACCCTGCAAACAGGACACTTTCATTCTCACCACTGCCTAGGAGAACTTGCTCAAAAAGTACTGCTGTTGCACTGGGGAGAGCATAGTTTCTATTGCTGCCTTTCCAAAAACGGTGAGAATTGAAATTGTTAGACATTGACATGATTATTAAGTATTACTGCATTGAGATGTTTAGGTTTGATACATGGGAACTTGCTAAAGAGCGATGACAGTTAATGCAAATTTATTTCCTGTAGCTTCTCTTGGCATTAGAGTTTTTAAACAAATCTTCAAGTAGATTACTTTCTTAAATCCTAGCCAAGGGATTCAGAATTATTTTTTTACATCTCCTTCCCTCACTGCCTTTCATTTGATGAACACTAATATCAAATGAAAGCACACATACTCTGTCCTTGACACTTGCAGTTCTTTCTTATGTAAAGAAAAAACAAACCAAATGCAGATTTCTCTGCAGAATCTGTCTTCCTCAGCATTTCTAACAGACTATTGTTCCAACATCCTGTGGACTATATTTCTTCCATATCCTTGTTTCTTCTTCTTTTTTAGAAAGGTAATTAATATGCTGCATTTTAAATCCTGGTGGTTTTTTGCAAGCCTGAATTGCAGTCTTCTAGTGGGTTCTTTGCTTCTCTTTTTCCTTTTGAATGTGCTTCCACCTTTGGATCATCCCCTCTTCCTCTACAGCTACAATTGCTCAATTGAATTCAGAAGTTGGTTGATCTCCTTGCATTAATTCTATCCCCCTGTGTCCATTCATTTAATCTCATCTCTAGCCACTTTGACATTTCCTGAAGGTCCCTTATTTAAAGTCAGGGCATCTAAACTGAAATTTCTGTGGCTGTGTCTGAAACCACTGACAGTAGCAACGGTATGAAGGTTTCCCTATATCACTGTTAGCATGCTGTGTGTTAAAAAAGCCAGTTCCTTATTTTTGTATCAACCTAATACCATACAAGCTGAAGGTAGCTACAGCACTGAGTTCCCCATCTTGAGTAAGCTTTAGAGAGCCTCTGCTGACAAGAGGAAGCTGACCTTTTAAATTCTATTGCTGCATTTTTATATCTCTCCTTTATTCTCTGTACACGATTTGTTAATTTCCCCCATTTGATTTGCAATTCACAAACAACAAAAAATGATCATTAGTTGTCATATGAAGAAAAGTAACTTTTCATCAATCTTCTGTGAATATTGCATTTATTTAGTATGTAATAAAGTTCAGAAGCTACTTTAGATTGTTTTGACCAAACTATTTAAAGTAAAAAAATTGTAAGTGAAATGCTTTCTATTTTAGTAACATACTAGCTTAATTATGATTTTGTAATTATATATTCTAATGAGAACTTTGCAATCCCTTGCAGTACACAGAAGCATCTTTTCATCCACTGTTTTCAACACACAGTTATCAAAATATTCTCAAAATGTAATTAGTTTCTATGTTTTCTTATGATTAAAGCCATTGCAGAAGATGTTTCACACAAATCTGCTATCCGAAAATGAACATGCTTAGTGCTGTGTATCCTATATCCGGATATTCATTTAGAGCACACAGCCAAATCTGGCACTTGTCTAGAATTGTGTTTTTATTGAGCAATCAGTTGAATGTTCATTCAGCATTTTTCCATATTTTGACAGCAAACAAGCACAATCAACAGCTGCTTCTCTGACAGGAGTCATTCCTCCACTCATACTTACCCACAGTAAGTGCCACACATCAATATATGAACCATCCCTGTGATACAATGTTCACTCCAAATCTGGCAACCTTTATCATCCTACTCCATACCTGCTGTTTTCTCCTCTGGCAATTTTTCTGAGATTCAAGCATTCTCTTTGTCCACCCATATAAACTTCTAGGAAAAAACGTTTATTTACTCCACACTCTTCTTGAATGGCCTTATGATACACCAACCATTTGTGCACACTGTTACCAAGCTTCCTTGCCAGAGTATCTATTGTAGGGTTTTTTTTTTCCCCAGGAATCAGGATTGAGACTCACAGAATGTTCCCAAACTAGTGGTTCCACTCAGCTTCACTAGCCCTTTACCACATTATTTCCACAGCATGCTTGTCTATACTACACACAGGAGCAGTGCAGAAAGAGCCCCAGGTTATCACTGGAGAGGCTGGCTTTGAAACTGGAAGCTGTGCAATTGATTTCATGTGGCTTTGTACCTGGGTTCTCAGTCCTGCTTCTCAGTTCAGCTGCTGGTGGCTCCACAGCTTTTGTTTCTGTGTCTGTACAGGCTTGATGCTAGCTAGAGGATACAGACCAGTATTAGTGCTGTATTGAACCTGGCAGACATATCCATAAATCAATAATCTTTTATTTTTACGAAATCCTGGACTAGTAAAAAAGCTCAGCCCAGCCATATGAACTAAGGATTTAATGTCGTTTCACAGCTTCACATTTCACAGCTTCATCAGAACCCGAACTGCAGAAGTGGTTTCTAGAGTCTCCTACATCATACCTAAGCAGTCAATTACTTCCAGGCTTCCTTATGTTAGTTGTTAGTGAGAATAGTCCATAAGTTCATCATAGGTATCTCTAATAAGCGATGCTTATCAGTGCATCCAGGCTTGACAGGATACATACCCTTTTTTTGGCAGTTCTTATGTACAGCACACAGACTTAAAAAATCTCCAGGAAACAAAGACAGCTTTGGACTGAGGGAGCTGCTGGTCCTCAAGGTTGTCTTCATTCAGAAGGGCTGTCAGATCATCCCTCTTTACACGGACAAACAGGGAGGCATCAGAAAGCACATGGAATATGGGTGGGATGTCAGTGGACCCCAGCTCCAGTACTCACTGCAAGAGGGGCAAGGTTGGCAGCTGGGCTGATTGATGATGCACCTTTACAAGTGGATTTTTGTGAGGGAGGTAATTCGACTTCTCTAATGTCAGCTCTGCCATTTATAGGAACAAGCTGTCAGTTTTCTCCTCATATCAGTGGACAATACATTTACCAAGAAATGCTTCCTCCATCTAACGGGAAAGAAGCCTGCAAAATATATTCTCCTAATAGCAGAAGTCCACCCAAGGTTAAGGAGAGCTAAAATAACAAAAAAATTACAAGCCAGACAAGAATGTATCTGTGCAGATATATAAAAGCCCATCCAAACTGTCAGGCCGGCTTCTGGACTATTCAGCAACCAGAACACCTGCAACAAAATCTGGCTTTTGAGATCTACAGGCACTAACTGCTGCTGAGCATCTTTAAGTACAAAGATGCTGTATTTCTGAGGCAAGTCTGAGGCATGTTTAAGCCTGTTGAGACCTTTTGTCAGCCATGCACGACTACTTCAGTATTTTTTTGGTTGTTGGAACTGACTCTGTGGGACCACAAAGCAGTTACTAAAGCCTATCCCAAAATAACCAAGGACAAAACCAAAAAATGGCAGCCACTGATAATTTCAAAACTGCCTTTTTAGAAAGCCTTGAGAAACTCACATGCTCATGATAAAACAGATGCAAATTTCATTTAAATCATTAATCTCCCATGAACTGAAATCTTTTTCACAAAAATTAAATTTCCAAATAGCCATGGGTTCAACCTGCAGTAAATTTCTGCCAGCACTACAATCTCAATCAGATTTTACAGAAATAAAAGGTGCTGAGAACTCACAAGGATGTCTCACAAAGCTGGTTTAGTACTCCATAGCAATCAGCTTCTCATCTCTCTGTCATTTATCCCAACCCAGCATCAATCTGGCACCCTGCCTTCACAGTCAATTTTCTGTTTGCATGTCTGGATGGTAAATCAAGTGGTGGAAAAATTACCAAAAGAATTCTATGCAAACACATAAAATTTAACAGTGCTGCCACCTGACTGGATGGAAAGACCCCTTAAATTAAAAGCAAATTGTCTGCTTTCCAAATCCTCTCTCTGCAAAACAACTAAAGGGTTAGGTTTGCCATTGAGAAAGAAGCCCACATTGGGAATTTGAAAAATTATTTTTATGCACGTTTTCTTCAGATTCAAGACTTTTTTCCCCCCCTCCAGATACAGGCAAGAAGATAGATGGGGAAGACGAATACAATTTTTCTTCAGACAACCATTTTGTTTGCAATAGTTCTCTGAACAAATTAATTTTCAAGTTACATGTCCCACTTGTTAATGAGACAATAGTACCCAGCATTCCTCCTCCTCAATGTTAAAGACTACCAGTTTTATCAATGCCGTTTACAACCGGTTTACTTCTATTTTGGTATCACGTACTGATAAAAAGTCTTACTACAGAAACGAGAACTTTTTATCTATAAAGGCTCATTACCACCACTCCTGCATCCGCTGGCAGGTGCTCCACAGCCCGGCCCGCCCCACCGCTGCCCCACACCACCCCGGGGAGCCTTTTCCCCGCGGGCTGCTCCGTGCGCCGTGCCCAGGCCGGGACAGCGGGCGCCGGGAAGGCAGCGCAGGCGGCCGCGGCAGAAGGCAGGCCTCCCCCTCCTCACAGCGTGCGCCACGAAGGGGTCTCTGGGGAGCGGGCTGTGGGCGGAAAGCAGCGCGGGCTAAGCCCTGGGTGGGTCGCGTCCCTCCCGCCCCGGGGCTCTCCCGGCCCTTCGGGGCCGCCCCACGCCGGCCCCGCGGAGCCGCGGGAGGGGCCCGAGCCGCGGCCCGGCCCGGCGGGGCGGCAGGGGGAGCACGAGCGCGAGCCGGGCGGATCGCGGGGACAGCGGGGGTTCCCGCTGCCAGCAGCGGCCGCCGCGGGAGCCGCTCGGGAGACTCTTCGGAGCCGGAGCCAGGCGGCGCGGAGAGCCCGGCGCGGGAGCCGAGGATGCGGCCGCTACCACCGGCCTCTGCTTAGCAGCCGGCGCAGCCCTCTCGGCGGCGGCTCCGGCACCCACCGCCCCTCGGCGCCGGGCAGCAGGAAGCGGCGCTCGGCCGGCTCCCAGCGCCCCCCTCCTCCTCTCCCCGCCCAGCGCAGAGCGGGCGCCGGCGGCACGGGCCGTCGCGGGAGCAGCAGGCGCTGGCGTCGGATGCCTGCGCTACGCCATCCCGGTGCTGCCGCGGCCTGGACTCCGCGGGGAGCACGGGCGATCGGCGAGCAGCGGCGGCCGCTCCTTTGTGTCCCAGGTCGGTGTCGGGGAGCGGCGATGGGGCGCAGGGTGGTCGGGCAGAGCGGCAGGACCGTGCCCGTCCCCTCCCGGAGGACTGGGGCAGGCGGGCACCCCTCCGTGCTCGGCCTGTCTCCGGGGCCGCGGGCATGGCGAGCGGGGGACTTGTGTCGGTCTGACCACCCGCACCCGGCACCCCGGCTGGAAAACTCGGGAGCCTTTCCGCAGCCCGACCCGGGCGGCGAGGTGGGGCGGGGGGCTGGGCCGGCTCCGCCACGGGGCACAGGACGCTTCCCGCGAGCGCCCGGTCGGGAGGCGGCTCGTGGCCCCCGGGAGCGGCTCGTGGCCGAAGTTTCTGCCCAGGCAGCGTTTCTGCGCCGCTGCTGATTGTTTATCGCTCCGAGGCGGCGCCGAAAATAGGTCAGAAATAATGTCTTGCTCGTCCCCGCCGCGAAGTGTCCGAGGGTCGGCCGCGGTACTAGGAACTGCTGGAGGCGATGGTGCCTTTCCCCTCCTTCCTTTCCTAAGAAATACGGGACCCTCACAGGTTTTGAAACGGTGTTGGGGGCGGGGAGGAGGGTGTTAATTTTTTTTTAAATGACGGTTTCTGCGTGCAGTGTGGAAAGTAGCTGGCCGAGCGTTAGGAATAACTCCCAGCTATTTCCTGGTGCGCAGAGGGCGGCACCGGCGGCTCCCGCCCTCCCGGTCCGAGCGGGAACAGCCCGTTCCCCTCGGAGCGCCGGCAGAGCGGGGCAGCGCGCTGGGGGCCGGCGGTGCCCTGCCTCCAGCAGATGCTCGTCACCCGAGGATCTCGTCAGGGCTCAGTTAACCTTGGGGCGCGCTCGGCAGGATTTGCATGATCAGTAAGCGCTCTGGTGGAAATAGTGTTTCTTTCTTGTATTATTTTGAGCAAAATTTCGAGCAGAGCCTAATTGAAAGCTTTATTTGATAATTACGCGTTGCAAACATACTGCTTGAAAGAGAAGTTGCGTGGCATAACAGATTTTTAAGAATTGTAATTGGGGGATTTACAATCATTTTGATACTGTAACCAAAAAGGTATTTGTGCTGATGTGTTTAAGCCCACTTCCCCTTTCTCCTGGTTGCAGAGGATTTTGCTGACTGAAAAGTAAACAAGCTACCGTTTGAGGTCTTACATTGTATGAAGTAGAGTGGACATAAATGCCTATTTTGTTTTACTGGGGTTTACTTTGTTTTTTAGGTGGTTCTTTCAACTTGTTAATGTCTTATAAATAGGCAAAGCCTGAAGTAAAATCCACACGCACCACCTTTTGGTTTGCTTGACCCATAGCAAGTAGCAAATGCTGCAGAATCTGTATTACTCTGGAAGGGAATACGTTTCATTTTCGTCCATTAAATAACTCCAACTTAGCATTTTGATTGTGAAGATAAAATTGCTTGGCCCTTGCTAAGGGATAAATAGCACTGCCCAAACGTGGTTCAATAAATCTCTGCTTTGCTGGAACATTATGGCTTTTTTACAATGAAAGAATTCTGGATTTGTGGAGGGACAAATTAGGTACTACAGCATAGTTTTTATTATTCTGTTCGACAGTTCATTGCCCATTAGAATGGAATTATTTTGTAGGAAGTGAACAATAATCTGGGCTCTGGCTGCATCTTTGTGAGGACTTTAAATGAATGAAGCACAGAGTTGTAATCTTGTTCTGTTTCAGCCATATGACTGTACCAGTAGTCACAGTCTGAGTACCTGCGTTTGGTATGTCAGAGCATAGCTATCAATCTTAGTCTGCATTTTCCTTGGGTGGACCAACTTGTTTTCCCTTCACTCATTTTTCCCCCTGTAAGTGGTGTAAGTCAATTTTTAAGCTTTCCTGTGGTAATTGCTAAAAGTCAGAGAATATGAATTAGAACTCATTCTTTGGAGTAGTTTAAATATCCCTTGTGTGAAATACAGTCCTACACAACTGGTAAGAGTTGACTGATACGTGAAAATACTGGTTTTGGACTTAAATTAGCACTTCTTTAATAAAACTGATTTATTACCTTCAAGTCAAGTTTTGGTCAATATGACTGGCCTGGATAAGGTTTGGCATGAATACTAATCAGTAACAGTCAAGTGCACACAGCAACTCAAATCTGTCTTCAAAACTCTGATTTTGAAAATGTGCCAGACAAACCAACACAGTTGTTGATTCAACTTAATTCCATTGCGATAGAATTTACTTTTGTTTTGAGTTAAGTAAAACCTCAAAAATAGCACATTGGGCTCTGTTCAGATTTCAAAAGAGCTAAGCCCTTGCACCACTTCTGAAGCCTCAGTGATGGATGTGGCACTGTTACCCGACTCTGCAGTATTGTGGTTTTAACATTTTCCTTGGCAGCACGTGAGCTTCAAAGCTCAGTTCCAGGACTGTTGTGGTGCTTTTTTCTCACAAATATAGAATTAGTGAATTCTCTTCCCAGGCAGGGAGATCCATTGCTCACTCTGTCATTCCTTGTTGACTTTGCTAGTCAGTTATCTGCTGAAAAAGACACTGACAAGTTCTAGTGGACTTGGTTGCGGTTTTGAGATATGATAAATACTCTTTGACAGGATGTTTCTATCAGTATCTCGTTCTCACCAGGTTGCAATCTGGTGTTTTGGTGCAAGCTTCTCTTGCTGGAAGTGATTAGAATGGGATATGGATGCCACAGCCATCTGTCTGCCTGGGGAGGTGCATAGGAAAGCAAATCCTGGCAGAGTGAGGCAGATTACTCTGAGTGGTGAGGTTTTGAACTACTGAAGGTAAAGGTATGGGAGCCCTTTATGAGCTCTGACTGTTGTACTGTTTTTTCCTTGAAGAGAACCCGGTTGCCTACTCCAACCTAGGAGGCAGGTACCCAAATGTTTATTAATGTAATGCTGAGAGTACTGATGTCGGTGTCACTCTCTAGGCCTGGTTGCTGTCTCAAACAAATTTGAAAGTTAAATCAGTATCAAAGATGGACCTCAGTGTGAAAATCAACAATCAAGGGTTGTGAATTCTTGTTACCGTTGACCTTGTTTCCGTGTTTGAAGTTGTTATTGTGATAAAGATTGTTTCTTATCCTTGCTTGGTAACTGTTTCATCTTGTACTTTGTGCTTTCTGTCTTGAAGTCTTTTTGTTCTTTTCTATCTCCCAATCCCTACAGACTATAGGACAGTCTTGGCACAATAGACTCTCTTGTTAACCAAGATAAAAGAGTTGCAGTTTTATGGTGTGAGTTTTTCTCTTCCCTTTTTTTCTCTCTATGGAAAAATAGTCTCACTAGTGCTTTGTTTTCATGACAGGAAAAATGAGTAGCACCTGTGTGTTGACCAGCCATTGTCCCTGATGGATATTTGTTTTGACAGCCTGTTGTTGTATGTCAGTTACCTCTGACAGGCTGTTGCTCAGAGAACCTGTAGCCTAAATAAGTATTACTATGTCAAGTACCAGCACATGAATTTCTTTTGGTTAATTATGAGCATAACTCAGAGTTTCTTGAATTATGAATTATTTCATTTTGCATTCAATTTTCCTCCTAATGAACAAGTGTGGAAATGTGATTTTTCTTTTTTGTTAATGAAAAGTTTATCTTGCAACCTTCAAAAGTTTTATAAGTTCCTATATCCTGGTGATACAGTTCCATGGTTACAGTGATAGTGCTGGGTTGACATTTAGACTTGATGATCTTCAAAGGTCTCTTCTAATTTTGATGAATCTGTTCTATGATAGTATAAGTCGCAATCCTACTGCTTTAAAACAGGAATGAGATATTGGTTAAATCCACTCAAAAGTCACATTTTTGGTCCCTGTGAGCTTGTTACAATCATACTATGCTTCTCAAAAAACACTAGTTCTATGTTTTTCTGACACAGCTAGGCAAAGCAGTAAAGTATGTCCTTACATTCTGTTAGTATTAATGCACCATGTGTTTTCTCCTTGGCAAGACATGTGATTTTATTCTTGGTATGCATCTGGTAGTTTTGGCCTTCTCTAGCATTTTGCTAAGCACCTTTTCAACACGTTAATTCGTTGGATACATGTCATTAAGAATTGTGTGCACAAAAATAAATTACTGTTGAAGTATGAACATAATTAAATATTTATGCAAAAGCAGTTGGTATTTCGTAATGTGGTGTTGCTGATATTTGTAGAAGTCTGTTGTACAAACTGTCTTCCTCGAAGAACAATGCGTGGAACTTTTATGGTAATGAGAGTATACAAGAAAAAATCTCAAAGGGAGGAAATAAGTTTGCCATAGTTTTGGGTCAGGAAGAAGTCAGGTGAGCAAATTCTGTTTACTTCAAGCAGGAAAGTGGAACAGCATTGTTCTTGGAAAGAACAGATAGAGAAATAAGGAACAGAATCAAATCTCACAGAGCTCAACTTACAAGTGGAACAAAAGTTGAAAATGCTAAAGCAAATTGAAATGACATCAATCCTATTTTTTGTTAGATGGTTTCAGTGCTTTTTTTGTAATGGATTTTCTGTAGAGGTTTTGAAATTGGGAACATTGTTGTTGCAAAGAATTTTGAACTGTATATTGTGCAAGCAATTTTGTTGGAAACAAGATACAAAATTTCACTTACCAATATTTCTTACTAAAAATAAATTAAAAAGTCCACATTTCTGAATTGCAGACTGTGTATCAGAAAAAAAGAGGAAAACATACAGATTTTGCTATATTTATCTTTCTAGTGAAAAGTTAAAAATTTGTTAGCTCTAATACTATAGATTTATATATACATACATATGTGTGTGCATGTGGTTTGCTGAATCTTGTTTGTAAAATAAATCACAAACTTGTACACACCATACTCCCAAATTAAGGAGAAAGCATTCAACAGTTAATTTTGCAGGAAGCTTTATGCTTGACCTCTGACATTTTGAAATAATCAACTGACTTGTTTTCCAGATGCAAGTCTGCTTACTATAATCACAACCTTGTTCACGTGCTGTGACCTCATGAATTAATCCCTGTTACTGACAATGCCATAGATCGCTCATTACCTGTTGCATAAAGCATGTTGAGAGATAACACTTTATCATACTTTCTAGCTGTAAAATAAACTGAATTCTCTTTATGCTTTAGACAATTTTTCTAAAGTTAATAAGCAAGGTTCCCCTTTCAATTTTCATATTAGAATGGCTTGCAGTACATTTTCTGTCTTCTTTCTATTGAAATTTACAAGGAAAATGTTGTAGTATTTGGTCTTCTGTAGAAGAAGCTGTACTTTCTCCTCAGGCTTAGTTCCATTATCACTAGATTTTTTCGGCATAATGATTGTGTATTTCCATGTAAAAAAATCAGTCTAAATAGTGTAATTAATTCTCCTGAGTTTTAGAGGTAGTAGTTGCATATCTAGTGCTTTTAAACTTAATTATAATTGCTTGCCTATTTATATGTGGCCCATCTAGCTTTCTATAAATGCATATATATGTTTTAAAAATATTTTCTGCGGGTAAATTCTGAGATTATACCAGCTATCAGATAATTCTAGAGCCTGTATTTTCAGGCACCTCTGAGCTTCAGTCCCTCACTTCAGTTAAAAAATCCAGATTGAAACATGCCAAACTATTGAGGGTATTTGAAGTACTGAAACAATAAAGCATAGATAGTAGAAAACATGTTTTTCTGTTTTACATGTAAAATAGCTTAGAGGAAAAAACCTTGTAATGAGTGAGGTCAATACTAGATCTGAACATGGAAGTCAGGATCTAGATCTCCACGTCTGTGGCCATTCTGTCATGCTGTTCTTCTTTTTCTAATGAAGGCCCTTGTTGCTGGGGCAGAAGCTCTGAGCTATTGGGTTTTGCCTGCTGTTAATTTTATTTTGCACTCTTTAGAGACAACCTGTGGAAGGTGCATTGTACGTCTCTGAAATTGGTTTGAGTGCCAGCTAATGCTACTAATGTTTGAGCTGAATTTGGGTCTGTGACTAGAAGCTCTAACAAGTCTGTGACTAGAAGCTCTAACAGATGTGTTTCCCTGTCTTTTGATATAAATGTGTAAAAGCTGATGGAATTTAGCTAGAATGATGAATGTTCATGGCCAGTCAGTATAGTTTGCTCTTCTCAGGTAGGAAAGGAAGGAACAACAACCTTTTTGAAAACCAACCAGCCATGCTATCAGCAGGGTGGGAAAAGCCTCTGGGGACTTTGGTCCCCAGTTGTTGGGCTTTTTTTTCCCCTGAATGTTTATACTATATTTAAGGGGTAGTTTTCCTTGTTCTAGTCGTAGCAAATTTGAAAGCAGCGTGTAAGGAATTTAATGATTACAAAATGCTAGTACAAGAATTTCTAACTAAACATGACAAGTAAATGGTAGGAGGAGTGAAGAAAAACTGTTCTGTACAAAAAAACACTGTCAAAAATTGTTTAAGTGGCATTGGTGATGATTCAGGCTAATTCACAAAACAGTTTTCTGATTTGTTTTGGTGTAATCCTTCAAGTCTACCCATTGAAGTTACTAAAGGTGATCATTAGATTTGTTTTATTTCCAATGTGTTATTTTGGAAACATAGTCTTGCCATTTTAGGTTTGTGTCCCTGTTTTTAGCAGCTTCTCACATGTTAGCACTGTTGTGTTAGTGAAATGCCACGTGGGGGGCAGGAGGTAAGATGAGCATGAAGCCTTCAAGCTGCAACATAAACAAAAGCAAATCTTGAAACTAAATTAATAATACTGCTATACTTGTCTGTTTAATAGGGACTCTTCAGTAAGATATTCTGGCGGGAGGAGGGAGTAGGGGAGGAGCAATGCCAGCACTCTGAGAGAGGGTTGCAGCCTGTGGAGCTCAGGTGGAGCAGGCTGTGCTGACTAGGCCAGCCCTGTCGCCCTCCTCCTCCATGACAGGGAGCAGAAGAGCCCTTCTTCAGCAAAAATTTTGTCTGTCTCCTGATACCAGATGTGTAGGTTGGTTACTCTGCAGGCAGAGCTTGTTTCTGGGCCTGTTGGGTCAAAGCTGCTAGAAGCTGCTTGGCTTTACATCCTTCCATGCCTCCTTCTGGAAGGAAATGGTCTGGGGTGCCAAGGAGGGTTCCCAGGTGAGATGTCACCTCTCTGGGAAACCAGGCCTGTGAGTAGAGAGCAAAACTTGTCCTGTGGAGCAGAGGGGAGGTTAGACTGTGATGCTGCTGGGGCTCTGGGGTTGTGTCTTTCCATGGAAGAAGTGGGGCAGGGGTAGGGCGTTACTGTCCGGCTTTTGAAGTGAATCAAAGAAAGGAATTGAGGGTGAAAATATTGCCTCAGGATTGGCTGCAAGAAGGGGCGGATTCTTTCACCCTGCCACAGAGACCTCTTTGCTTTGCTGTGCCAAGGCTGTGGCTTATGGAGGCTGAGGGGACAACTGGCCAGCGTGCTGCTGTGCGCTTCCCTTCCCTGTGCTCCATGGCACTGCTATTTGTGGAGATGTGCTTTGAAACCGGATAAGGAAGTGATCTGATCAAGCCCTGCAAAAATAGATTATTCTAAAATGGTAACTAATTAATTTTAAAATGCTGTCCCATGAGCACTGTGTTGGCAGTGTTGAGGGGGCGATATATTGATGCTGTGAAGATGTGAATGAGCACCTGAGGCAGAAGCTTCTGAAGCTGTTTCTATTGTGGGAGACTTCGTGTGGTTTCACAGGCAAAGTTGGCTTAAATTCTTGCTATGCCCTCACTTCTTCGGGGTTAGATGTTAATATAGACATTCTCTGAGATAGATCAGTGCAGCTGTTTGTGGAACCATGCTGTATTTAAGTCAGGGAGATGTTGCTGTTTAAATTAAAAATGGAATAAACTAACCAACCCCCGCCCCCCATAACCACCAATAACTTTCAAAATAACCTCCAAAATAGCTGTAAAAATTTGGTTTGGTGCTGTGGGGCTTTTTGGCTCCCACAACTGCCAGCACAATTGCAGAGATTGCTGTTTGTGGTATGGGTGCAAGCAGGTCTGCAAGGGTAGCAAAAGGATATAATTTAAAGACTTTGCTACTGATATATAAGGTGCTGTTTTCTCAGGGTGCTTACTGATGTCCAGTCTTCTTACAGTGTGCATGCTAAGATCTGCTCAAGCTACCATTTGTTCAAGCTACCATCACAGCTGTCCACCAGTGCTGATCAGTGTTATCTTTACTTGACACTTGTTTCTTCAAAGACTTCTTTGCCTGAGCATTTGTCAATAAAAAAGCACACAGAGTACTCTGCATACTGTGTTTAGTCCCTTCTCTTCTAAACAGCTAAAAAAAATAGGGGGTGATTAAATTTTATTGGTTTTGGTTGGTTTTTTTTTTCCTTGGGAATGGGGAGTGTGGGTTGCTTGGTTTTATTTGTTTGTGGGTTTTCTGTTTGTTTTTTTTATTGTTGTTTGTTTGCTTGGATGTGGGGTTTTGTTTGTTTTTTGTTTGTTTTCTTTTAGGTCAGATCTGTTTTGCTCTGGGCTTCAGTGGTAGAAAAAAGTGTGGAACGTTAAGGACAGAGCATTAAAATTTTGTGCTTGACGGGTTTGGGTAGTAGCTGAGTGAACTTAAAAGTTTAAATATGTTTCATCTTAGTGCTCTTAGATTTGGAGGTGTACAAGACATAAGCTGCTGGAGGTGCCACCTGAGGTTGCAGAGAAAAGTAACTTACTTTTTCTTCCTCACCTGGTCAGTATGAAGATAAGAGAGCATAAAGCCTTAGGCCAAATTGACATATAGGTGTTTGTTTGCTGCAGTATGTTTTTGAAAAGCTTTACTGAACATTCTGAAATACTTTTTATGACCTCATTAGGTAATTGCTTGCAGTGGCAGTCTGCTAAACTGTCCTTCAACTTTGCACCTGTATCATTCAACCAGAACTAAATTGCAGTTTGTACTAGAATAATACGGATTTGATTGTAAAATGAATGCGTGTTTTGTGTAGTGGAAAAGTTATAGACAGGGTCTTAGAAAGAGGGGTCAGTTGGAGAGAGGGTCTTGTAGAGTGTCAGAAAATCATTAACAAAGGAAGAACAAAATAAGAATATATAACTTTTCTTATGTAGGTATTGAATGAAGGCAGTGGGCAGATGTTATGAGAAGTTAAAAACAGTGTTTTATATTTCCAGTTTTTTAGGTTTGGGGTTTTAGATTAATTTTTTAATCTAAATTTATGTGTTATAATGCTTACCTCGATTTGTTTTTTTAAAATGGTCAGAAACTGGAAGCCAAACCACAAGGAAATCAGCAACAGTATGGCCAGGGCAGTGATTGTCCCTCTGTACTTAGCACTGGTGAGGATGCATCTGGAATCTTGTGTCAAGTTCTGGTCCCCTCACTACAAGACAAACATCGAGGTGCTGGAGCAAGTCCAGAGAAGGACAGTGGAGCTAGTGAAGGGTCTGGAGCACAAGTCCCGTTGGGAGCTGGAGGTGTTTGTCCTGGAGAAAATGAGGCTCAGGAAAGACCTTATCACTCTTTACAACTACCCTGTAGCAAGATGGGGGTTGGTCTCTTCTCTCAATTAATAAGTGATAGAATGAGAGGAAATGGCTTTAAATTGTGTCAAGGAAAGTTTAGATAGGAAAATTTCCTCACTGAAAGGGTTGTCAAACACTGAAAAAGGGTGCCTTAGGACAGTGGTGAGATCACCATCCCTGAAAGCGTTTGAAGAAGTGTGGAGTTGGCACTTGAGGACATGGTCTAGTGGTGAAGACAGCAGTGATAAGTTAAAAGTTGAACTTGATGATTTTAGAGTCTGCTTCAACTTTAATGATTCTGTGATACTATGAAAAAAATGAAGTCAATGCTTATGTTTTTAAAGATGCAATAGCCATCCCCAAATCAACTGCCTTTATATTGGGTTATTAACATTAGGTGTTGAAAAATAAAATATTTTTTGATACAGTACTGCTGTGTATTTCTGGAAGAACTTATATTTGTAAGAAAGTCCTGTTGGCCTCACTGTTTTTCTGTGTTGGCTGATCCAGCCTAGCACCACCAATGCTATTACTGTAGGAACTACCAAGGAAGTGGTTTTGTGACCACTGATCCTGGATCAGATTTACTATCAGATTATCCCCTAATGTAGCTTCGATCAGGCAGCCAAGCTATCACATTTCTTAAGTTAATAAGTATACAATATATCATTTGTGCTAACTTAATGCCTACTGTGGGAGGAAATACAGGAACTATTTGGCATAAAGCCTTCCAATACAAAATCAACCTGTCAAATCTAAACTGTATTTACTATCTTGTCAAAGAATGACCTCAGAGCAGGTATTGGAACAATGACTCAACTCTGTAAATTGTACTGTTTTATTTACAAAGGACAATAATACAGAATTATTACCTATTAAAATAATTTGCTGATTTTATACCGGTAGATTAATTTTTCATTTATCTTAAAACCAAAGGTTTATTTTTTTGAAAACAAGTTTGCTTTTGGTGGGAGAGAAGTTGCAGCTTTCTTTCGGAGATTTTTTATTTGTAAAATATGGCAGAGTAATGACATTAACAGTCATTGCAGACATTTTAATGCCAAATTCATCCATCCATATGAAAGTTATTTTTCATTTAATGACATTGTTGGGATGTAGAATTCAAAGAGAGAGAGCTTTCTTCCTTTGTGTAAGTAGGAAAATGAAGTATGTTTTAAGTACATTTAAACCATGAATGTTTTATGAAGAACCTATTCCATTGGACAGAATCAAATTATTCTAGTAAGCTTCCCTCTCCTACTTTATTAATTCCTATGTGATGCATCCTTCATAAAGTTAGTAGTTTATAAGAAGGTGAATGTATTAGGCTATGCAATTTGAGTTTTTTAAGCCAAAATACTACAGCCTGCAATTTATTGGGGTTTTTTCCCATTTACTGTAAGATCCCTATATGCTTTTTATGTAAAGTTCTAAAAGACTTTGATTGTTTAGTATAAGCACTTAATTTTGCTTTTTCCCCTATAATACTCTTCTGAACATGTTAGGAAAAGATAAAGTGTGAGTTCATTAATGGAAAATTATAAGCAAAAGAAGTAATTAGTTCACTGATTTATTTCTACATTTGGAGATGTATTTCTAGCTACAGTACTGCTGCTGTAGTTAGAGGTATTTGTTTTCACCACTGTTGTTGAGGTAGCTGTACTGCTGACTTGCATGGTCCACTCTCCTTGGTTCTTGGCATGAGTGTGTGGAAGTTCATTTTTCTCACTCAGCCAGTGCGTGGGATCAAAGTGGGATGAGGTGGTTGGCATAAATGTTGTAGCACATATTCTGAACTACTATTGCTTATAATGAAAATGCTCCATTTTAGCTATTTCTGACTCAAAAGCAGTCACATTTGTGCCAGTTATTTCATACCCCTGTAATAATTTTTAAAATGTGGGGTTTATTTTTATGGGAGGTCTTTGTAAAAGACAAATAAAACATTCAGTTTGGTTTGTTCATGTTCTGTTTCCATTTCTCTGTGCAAATTACCGTTGAAACCATTGCTCAATGCATTTTAATGAGAAACAGAAAAATGGATCTCAGAGATGGTGCAGTTAATGTAAATTGATGGCTGAAGAGAGAAAAAGTTAATGTCAATACTGGGAGGAAAAATACAGAAATCTGTAAGCATGGGGTCTGTTTTGCAGCAGGGGTTTTTGTGGTGGAGGGAGAAGAACACTTTGATAAGAAAGAGAATATTTAACTGTGCTCTCAGAACTTTTCCTGTTAAACTTTTTAATGAGGAAGCTTAGAAATAACATGTCATTTGTCAAACAGACAAAGACCAATGCTAGGATAGAAGGGAATAAGCCTAATAAGTGTTCAAGATGAATTATTGTATCACATGTGTGATCTATTAATAGGGGAGAAGAAAAGAAATAAATGCAACATCTTAATGACTTCTCTGCTCAGTGGGAATAATCAAGTTGTCAGCTCAAAGTAGTGAGTACGTTGTTTTTATCAGTGTGCTGCATAGCGGATGAGATATTGGTGCTAAATTTAAAGCAAAAAGTATGAAAACTTGAATTTTAATGCCTGATTAAGTTGATTGTTTATCTAGCCCATTAAAACGTCATAGATATCTTACATTAGCTTTGTTAAACCTTGTGGTTGGCTGGGAAGTAGTCTAGGCTTAGAGAGCCAGGCCTGAAGAAAATTGTGATAGTTGAGTTTTGCCCTGAGCCCATGAAAATTAAGTCGTTGTTTAACTATATATATAGTTATTTACTTCACATAATTATAACTGTGAAGCTTTAAAACGATTAATTAGGAAATCCTGATGTAAAGCAGTCTGTTCTGAAGTATTTTTCTAGTGGTGGTCATGTTGTCTTTTTAGAATTGAGATTATGAATTTAATAAGGTATTCTAGATATTTCTGCATAAGGGATTTGTTTGTTTGTTTGCTTGTTTTACAACATGATGAGTATGCAATCCAAAATTCAACTACCATTTCTTTTCTACATTCCCACCTTTTTAATTATGGAGAAGCAGGGTTAATTTCTAGTGCTGGGAAGCTCTACCAGAACACTGTGATATCAAGTGCTGCACAGCTGTGAAAGAATTTTAAAGGACAGGGGAGTTATGCTTGCAGTAGTCCAAGCTCTCTGCAGGGAATGCAGAGAGAGGTGAAATGATCAAAATAACAGATTGATTCTTTGCAGCACCATGCTGAACTAATACATGCAGTGAATTATGCTTTTTCAGCCTCACAGTAATTAAAATAAAAGGATATTAACTTGGATGAGTTTTGGCTGCATCGATAGATGGGACATATTTCTAATTGCATGCAGAAAAATTTGGCACGTCTTCTGTAAAGTCTTGCCAAAGTCTATGAGAACCCAGAGAAAACTAAGTGAAAAACAGCATCTAGATTTCCAGTCAGATTGTGACACTCAGAAAAGTAGGCATTAGGAATAGCCTTGCTGATCAGGTCAAGAACTTTGTTTTCCCCACACTAAGTTTCAGCTGAAGGCAGTGTCCAAGAAACAGCTAAAATTGGAATTGAAGGCAGTTCTCAGGTGGAGGGACAAACCTGTGAGTCATCAGCACAGAGATAGATGGTGGCTGAATTTGTGTTGGCAGGTGCTGGATCTCTGAGCGTACAGGAGAAAAGGACTGGTAGAAAAGCTCAGCGATGGAGGTGTACAAGGCTCCTACAGCAACTCAAAGAAAAATCCTACTTGAATTAATGAATGTTAAATGACATTTAGAAACAGACTGGAGCAAAATTAATGTTTGTTTTATTTTCATTTGTAGAGTCTTTAGTTTTATTTTTGGTTTCCACTGAATATAAAATACTAAATCTAAGGGTAGAAAAAATTCAGCTCCTCAGAATTTTGTTTTTTCTCTGTTTCTCTTTCTCTCTTTCAAAAAAAGAGGTCAATCCTCTAAAAGAGAACTGATATGACACAGGCTGTAATGCACTGTTAAACAAATGTAATAAATGTTGGTGCCATATTTATGTGGCATTATGGCATCAGGATTTTACTGAGTTATTATTGAAAGTTTGTCATATCAAAGATGCAATACCAACGTGACATGCACAAGGGAAATCTGTTTTTAAAAAATCCAGATAATGGGTTTTATATGTTCTGCTTTCTCTGTTTTCTTCCCTCTGAAGCTTAGGCCAAAGCAGTTTTGTTTCACAGCTTGCCTGCACAAGCTGTGGTAGATTTTGTGTTAGTATATCTCTAAAATATACATAGAGAAAGATACAAAGTTCCTGTAACAGGGTAGAATTAAGTGTTCTCTTTTCTATGTCTTTGAAATATAAATGTCAGATAAAAAGAAGAGATTTTGCATTTTTTAATGTTATTTTTTGAAGTACCTTGATGGATTCAGAGTGCAGGAGAGATGAACTGATTCTTAATAAACAGTTTTAAGGTAGTGGTTTATCAGGAGCTCCAGGGAGAGTTTCACAATATTAGGTGGTGTTGACTTGCAATGTTTGCTTTAAGAAAGTGGGTTGGTGGTCTAAGGCTCTTCTCCTTTTCCCCTGAATTTTGGGTCCTGTGAGAAGGGACATAGGATTTACCAGGAGTATCTCATCAGACCTCTTCTTATGTTGTCTCCTCCCTGGTAGCTATGTAAGGCTGCGTGGGGGCTTGAGCTGTATTTGATGACTCAGGCCAGAATATCCTCCTCTTCATGGCTGTGTTGCTGCTGGTGAGCTGAGAATCTCTCTGAAGACTGGGGAGGCTGTGGGGTGGGTGGGGGTATACCAGAGACCTCTGGGAGCTTAGAATTCCCTGTGGAGACAGGGATAGTCTGGCTGGACGTAGCCATGTCAGCTTTGACAGAGCACTGGCTTCATGAGAAGTTTCATTTTTTACTTTATTTTGTAAAAATACATGTCAGACTGCTACACTTCAGGAGAGCTGAAAACTGCAGTGCAGGACCCAAGGTCAGATTAGAGAATGCTGGTAGGCAGTTCTTGTGTGATTGTTGCAGAGGTCATGATGAAGGTTGTTATTGGAATGCAGGAAAAGAGACTGAAGTATATAAGTACTAAAACATTCTAGAGATGTTGCTCTTAGTAAAACGTTTGTTTGTTTGTTTGTTTTTTAGTTGAAGCAGTATGTTTTTGACAGCAGAGAACTGGAAGACTGGTTGATTGACATACTAAAATGGAGTATTTACCAGTGCAGGTAAGACATTCTTTGAACGTTTTTTGCAGTTTCATTTCTTAGTGTTGTTTTGCAATTCCCAGTGCAAATAGCTAGATTAATGGCTGTGTTACACAGTCATTTTTCTGAAAACAAAGTTGGTTCAGGAGGTTTCTGTATTTTCAGTTCATTCTCTGATGCAGCTGCTGTAAAGTAGCACTAAAATGATCGATTTAGAAAAAGAAACAGAAAGAAAAGAAACATCTTTTTTGCCTTCAGACAAACCTTAAAAATATGTTATCCTGTGATCCCCTTTGTATTGTGGCCTCAGGAAAGATTAATTTGGATAACTAAAGAAGTGGTGAGGTGATGTGGGGACAGCATGGACCAGCCAGGATATATAGGAGATTTTCCAGCTTAGGAAAACAAGTAAACTCTCAGAAGTATGAAGAAAAGGAAAGGAAAGGTTTGGCCCTCAGTGTAGGATCAAGTGGCTTTAACTGACATTTTAACTGCTGGAGATGTTAAGTCTCAGTGCTCTAAATACTTTGAATAGTGAAATGCTGTTTTGATTGTAAAAGTTTAGCTACCAAAAGTTTAGAACCCCCCAGTTCTAATTTGCATATTAAGGTATTGCCATTTATTCTCAGACCTTCTGATACAGGTTTATATGCTGCATTAAACTCCATTTCTCATGTAGAGAGCTCCTACTGAAGGATTCTTTTGTTTCTTGATGCAGTTTAATATCTTGGTTTCCAAATGCTAATGATGTGCTTTAAAATACAGCAATAATCTCATTAAATATTAAAATGCGTTGTGGACTTTTGTTGTAGATGAAGTTTTTGAAGAGCAGCTGTAAATTTGACAGGAATCTGTACAACAAATTCCACTACATAACTTCAAGTTTTTTGTTGGCTTTTGTATGATTAGTGTACAAGCTTAAGACATTGTCCAAGTTGAGTTTCTCCTTTGAAGTATTTATTCACAGCATAATACTTTCTATTACATAGTTCACAGAACTATGTCTGTTCTGTACTGTTTTCCTTTGCACTGGTTTGAAAGACTTTGGCAGAAAAGTAGTGATGTGGTTTATGTCAACCCAGGGCAGTGAATGTTCCCCTTCTTCCCCTTTAAAGTGCACATGGAACAAGCTGATGCTCAACAGAGAAAAAGTTATTCTCACTGGTCAGCTGGGCACCTGTGGCAGCACACAGCTTGCTGGATGTGCTGTCTGTGAACAGTGCCACAGTATTTCTTACTGGTTTTGCAGTTGGTACTGGAGCAAGACATAGATGCCGTTTTTCCAAATGCTGTTTGTAGTTGAGCAAGAGCTGTGTTACTGGATTAAAATGCATGATGTTGTGTCATGCAGGCCTGTGGCTGCTGAACCCTGTGCTCAGTCTGCAGGGAAAAATTGCCTGCCAGGCAATTTTTAGTGGACTGGCTGGGAGTGCTAAGTGAGCTCGATAGAGAAGGAAGGGAGGGAGTGGCCCCAGCTAGAGCCATATTATACACAGTAGGAATACCACGAGTTCACTGGACAGCCCTTTTGGCAGTCATGCAAGGTGTGGCTCTCTCAAGTTTTTTTTTTGTTGTTGTTGTTGTTGTTGAATTAACTCATTCATAAAATGGACCTTTGAGTTTCTCTAATTGGACTGGTTCTGGATTGTTCTGGGTTTTCCTCCTGGGGACTTGAGGGACCCTCATCATGGCTCAACAGCAGCCACAGGAACAGTCTTCCTTTCTCTTGATGGAGGCAAACTGTTCAGGGAGATAGCACTCCTCATTGTGCTGGGAAGTCACAGCCTTGTCATGTCTTCCTCTCTTGAGAATGTAGTTTCATCAAAATGCAAGCTGGGTGAGACTGCCCCATGGTATCCTTACTTTATCCTTTTGCTTTTCCTTGAGTTCTTTAAAGTGGCTTCCTTCTGAGGTACTGAACAGTTTAATGCATAGCATACAGGGTTTGTTGCCCAGCAGCCAAGGCTCACAGTGGGTCTAGGATCTCTGGGTCTCTGTTCTGTGGCAGGTCAGGTTTCATTTGCAGAAGATACACTTGCATTTTCGTAGGTGATGCCTGTGTGATAATGCAGTATTGCAGCCCCAGAGAATTACAGTACAGAATATTTTGATTCTAGCTTTAAAGGCCAGAGGACATCCTCACACAATACTACAGACAAAAGCAGTTGAAGAGAGAATTGCTTCAAAGCCCTGTAGGCTGTCACTGCCAGTCTTAACACTACATACTGTAGCAAAACTTGTGGCATTATTCAATTAGTCTTTTGAAGTTCTTTGACTGAAATCAGAATGATGACAAGATTTTTTAGACAAGCTGGGTTGATAGCATCATCTAGATGCTGTAGTTTTGATCTTGCAGTAAGGGCCCTTGGTCTGAGTTCTTTGTGTTGTCCTAATGCAGCAAAGTTCCTCTTCCCCTGTTACATCAAAAATGTCCTGTTCCTGTGTTTTTGTAAAGTGCATTCAGAGTTCCTGGATTGGCTGTTAAACCAAGGTCAGAATTAATGTCTTGTTTAGAGTTTAAAATCTACACCTGTGTTACAGTGCTTGAAGTCTTTCTGCTCCTCTAGAGTGAGTACAGAAAGGGAAGTCTTATCTTGAGTCATATTCTAAGACAATTTAGTTGGTAGGCTAGAGGTTGTACCCCTAAAGTTAACTTTGCTTTCAGCTGACTAATACTTGCTGCAGTCATGACTTTTTTTGCCACCTACTCAGTTTCAGTCTCAGTACTGCCTGCTACTTCACAAACACCCAAATGCATGTTCAAAATTTTAGAAACAAAAAACCCATAATCTATTCAAGCTCCAGACAATGTCTGCTGCTTCTACATCAGAGCCAGAAAAATTGACTAATGTGCATGATGTACAGCCTCCTCAAGTTTTTTTTTTGTTTGCTTAGTTCTCAAACCTGACAGTTCTTGCAGAAACTGGGAAGTTTGAAGACAAGTGTTTGCAGAAAGTGTAGTCTGTTTCATTAATCTAGTTGATGGTGTTGAAGGAAAACCAGCAGAACTTAGTAAAATCCGTAAGTTTTTAATTTAGGTATCAGCAGGCAGTTGTAAATTAGCAGGAACTTGCTAGTCGGTGGCTATGAAGATGACAGTGAGAATTATCACTTTACTACAAAAAAAAATTGACTAAAAATAGATGTGTTGACTTCCTTAACTCCTGCCTTCCCCTGGAATCGCTCAGTCTGAAGCCTTACATGACCTGGTCAGGCACTTTCTCTTTAGTGTTTGGCTACACTGTAATTCAGCTGTTGCTGTCCTCATGCCAGAGTTGAGGCTCTGCTGCCTGCGTGGTCATTCTGCACCAACAAGGGCTGGAAGCAGCCCATGCTCTTTTTCTCCTTGTTGGAGAGTATTTTTCCCTCTCCAGCCAAGAACCAGAGCAGAGCTACAATAAGTAGATATCAGTAAGTGCCAGGATTGTATTATGCTGACAATGTGTTGTGATGCTTTTCTAATAACACTTGATTCCTTCACAAGAAAGGAAGAAGCTACTGTGAGCTGGATTTGGTACATCCTATATTCTTGTTTACCTCAGGGCCTGCATATTTAGGAAGCTGTTCAAAACTGTGTGTAGGCATTGTCCTTTTTAGGACCAGATGGGCATTACCCCCAGCTTGTGTTCTAAATAGTTTGTTTTCTCTTTGTTTTCAGTAACTAAGGTGCTGACAAGTTTTGACTTCTTCATCCTCATAAACATGAGTGAAGTTCAGGCTATGGTAGAATTCTCCGTGGAGCTCCACAAATTCTTCAATGTGGATTTATTTCAAAGAGGGTAGGTAGCATGTTCTTTCAAACTTTACTCCATTGGATGGCTGATGTTGGAAAGACCTTAGTGGGTATTCTCTCATGTAGTGTTGCTTCATGTGTTACTATTTTTATAGTGATTTTTCTGTATTGGAAAGTCATATTCTTTCTAGGATAAATTAAATATTAAAATAATTTTTCTTAAAACCTAAGTTGTAATACAGTATTTTTGTCTAATTGGAGATGAGGGCAAACCTGTAGATATGAAGAGTACATTATATTCTTACCCAGGCCTTTACCCTTGCATGTCTTAATTTCTGTAATCCCTTTTTTTTGAAATATGATAGGTGTTTCTCTTCAATATTTTAAAAATTATCTTGCCCCAATTAACCTACTCGTTTATCAGTTTGGCAGTGGAGAATTTCAGCAGCCTCTGTCCTCTCGCAGTGCTGTGCCTCCAGTTACAACTGCCTCCATGCTGCCTCTTTAGACTCTCCTGACCTCCTCTTACTCTACCTTATCTCTCTAGAAGTCTTTTTCACATTCCTTTCATTTGATACTACGTGATAGTCCTAGATTACTTTCTAAGGTCCTTGTTTCCCATGGCTATGCAGGAAATAATCCTTTGTAACTTATTTTGGAGCTATTAAAGATTATTGGTCCTTTAGTGTTGTGGTACATTAGCCTTCTATCCATCCTCAAGTAGACTACAGTAAAAATGCATATTGGAGTTTAGGCTGTGTTAGTGTTTGCAGAGATGGAACAAGGTGTATCAGTGTTGATTTATCATAGCTGCTTTTTCCAAAACATTGTAGAGTGAAACATTTTAGTGATAAGAAACATTTTAGTGATAAGAAAATACATTTGTGTTTTTAGCCTTGTCTTAGTTCAAGACAGGTGTCCATGTGACAGAGTATTGTTTTCAGTACAGGTAGGGGGATTTTTTTGACAGAAGTGATGACCCATTATGTTTGCTACTATATACACTCAAAGTATATACAACAAACTATCACCTTTTTAGGGAAAATTGTAATTTCACTCTCCATTGGAAGAGAAGGATTAAAGAAGGCTTAAGAGGTCTGGGGAAACATTGAGAATATTCTAATTACTTCAACAAAAAAACCAGTGTTTTGAACTTTAGCCTTTTTTAACCTCTGAAATCGGTGGGGGAGGAGAGGATAGAACATGGCAGCATATTTACTCTAACAGAGAACCTGAAGAGAAGGAAGTGTTTTGTTTGTCTTATCCTTACAATTCAAATGGTTCCTCAGGAAGGTAATTGGGAAGCGAAGTACAGCAATATGATTACCAGTGCTTTACCTGGCATGTTTCTTTTTAGCTTACTCTTGCAGTAAGCTAAAAAGCAGTAAATTCACAGGGCAAGTTAAGAGAGGTGGAATGCTGACATAATGAGAAAAGTGAGGTGAGGAGATACGACTTCTCTGGTTTCAAGCTGAACCTTTAACTCTGGGCACGTTCCTGTAGAAATTAATGTCAGGAAGAAGAGAGAACTTCCGGAATAATTTGACAAACTGAGAAATGTGATTGTTGCAATAAATTCAATTTGGGAAGGTTCCAGTATTTTTTTAGGAAACTATCTTTTGTGTTTATTTGAGACAGGATGTAATACTTCTGTTGCTGGAGGAGCTCTTGGATAATGGATTGAAGGAGCAGAAAAGAAAATCTTTCGTTTCATTGTTAGGCTCCTATTTTTTAGCTACTACTGTGTTTAGCGTGTGTGGAAAATCAAGTACAGAATTGATTGTATTGTGTGCATTCAAACCTTCCCAGTGTGGCATGCTTGTCTCATGGAATTAGAAACATCATGACCTTCTGAACTGTGTAGAATAAAATGTCAACTATTGCAAATAATCACATCAAGGTCCTTCTTAAAACTTAGTAGATTTTTATCCAAAGTATTTGTTTGCAGAGTGAGATTCTCACTCATTTGATTACTGGAGACGTCATCATTCCCAGCCTAAATTTCCTTCTGGTCAGTTTTAGTTGTTTTCCTTTACAGCTTTGTCTTGTGTTTTGAATCACTGTAGTCTGAAAGTTCATCCTTATGTATTTTAGATGACAGTCTTTTGTCCCTTTTAATAGATGTGAACTGCCATGAGTTTGGTCATTGGAATTAGTGGTGCATTCCCCACTCCCTCTTCCTTTTCAGTAGAGTCCACATACCCTAATATCCACTCAAACACATTTTTCTTTCTTTGTGCTTTTATAACCATTTGAAGAAATCTGACAACTCTTGCATCCAACTGTATTGTATTTTCTTGGATCTGTATCTATAGTGGCACTACAGTTGCCAGAAGCAGTTATGACTGTGTTTACACTAACAATTAGATTTGGTATTTAAGGAATAAGTTACTAAAAGCAGTGTTAATGTCCCTACATTTGTGTGGTTCCAGGGTTACTTCAAACTAGATTTTAGTCCTCATCTTCTGGATCAGATGTTTTGTATCCTGAATGTAATTTGAGGTTGTTTGTATCAGTAATTGGTTCAGACCTTTTTGTGCCCCCAGGGATTGAAGTGTGTTTTGTGACATGTGTATCAGAGTAGTTCAGCTTCCTTAGGAGACATCCAGGTCCATGACTGGAAAGCTCTCAGTGAACTGAACCAGCATGAAGCAAACTGGGGTCACTGGGGAAAATGTGTCAAAACCACTCTGTTGATTTAAATTGGTCTAAATAGTGCAGACTGAGCCAAAATTTCTCATAGTATTTTACCCAAGATCATATTTATATGAAGGGTTATAACTATATTATTTTCCTAAGTGACCCTCTAAAGCAGACTGTTTTCTTTACTTTTAGATAACTGTTACTATTCCAAGAAAGGGTAACAGACAGTGCAGACACTTCATTGTAATAGAATATTTCTTATGTATCCAATACAGCTGTTTTGTTATGTTTTCTTATAACTGTGCCATTTGCTTTAAACCCAGCTTGTTACAGGTGACTCTATTGGTTTATTTTTATGTTATTGCATTCAAATAAGGCTTCACACAGTTTTTTTTGTTTTGAGCTAGTGAGATGTAGTGATAGGAATTTTTGCCGAACAGTGATTGATATATGGGTATTGTGTGACAAAATGATTTAAATAAATGTATTTCTTTGGGACCTGTGAGAATGATAATCTGAGACACTGAAGTTTCAGGCTTTTTTGTCATCTTAGCTCATAAAATTTCCAGTAAGTTGTGGGCTCTATAGTACTGATCTTCTGTAAAGACAAAGGAAATGTAACATAGATTGACTGCAGAAGTGGAGAATGAGTTGAGTGGAAGATTGGTTGGATGATTTGGCTCAAAGAGTTGTGATCAGTAGTGCTACGTCCAGCTTAAAGCTGGTGACCAGTGGCACCTCCCATGGACTGATACTGGGTCAGTAGTTTCAGCAGTCTTTGCACAGAATCATAGAATGACTTGGGTTGGAAGGGGCGTTAAAGATCATCCAGTACCAACCCTCCTGCCGTGGGGGAAGCACCTTCCATTAAACCAGGTTAGAGCCCCATCCAACCTGGCCTTGAATACTTCCCGGGATGGGGTGATCACAGCTTCTCTGGGCAGCCTGTTTCAGTGCCTCACTACCCTCTGACTAAAAGAATTTCTTCCTAATATCTCATCTAACCTCTGACTAAAAGAATTTCTTCCTAATATCTCATCTAACCCTACCCTCTTCAGCTTAAAGCTGTTTAAGTTCAAAGACTGCTGTAAGAACAAATGAGGGGGTAACCCTCATTTGCGTACATTTTGTATGTGTCAGCATACATGTGTCCTGAACTGAGGTATAAATGTGTTCAGAATGTCTGATTCCAAACAATTGGTTACTGAAAGTGTCTCAGTACTTCGTAGTGCTCAGTGGAAGTTCACATGTTGCACCATGGGTTGATGGATCCTGATATCTAGCTTGAGACTGTTAGACCTTTTCTGGGCATTGAGAAGAGTTTCCTGGTAACTCTCACTTGTGAGGAAGATGAGGTTTTCATTTCCCTGGAGCTGTGTACTGCGTTTTTACCTGTAAATGGCAAATCTAATGAGCTAAAGAGACTTAGCTACTAGTTTGTAGTTTAGCATAGTGCACACATGGCACAAGATCTCCTTTGAAAACAGCTTTCATCTACATTTTCTCCATCTCTCTGCATTTTTATAATCCCAGTGTTAAGTTCTTACTTTGTTACTAACTTTTTGTTACTTTTTCAGTAATATGCATTCACACACAAGTGGCCAAAGCTGGACTTAGAATACTTTTAACAATAATGTGTTTTGCTTTTTTTTTTTTTTTTTTTTTTTTTTTTTTTTTTTTTTTTTTTTTTTTTTTTTTTTTTATGCCATTTTGATTTGTAAGGTACCAATACCTGCAGTTTCATTGTTGGTTTCAGAAAAAGAACTTCCTAATGGTTTTTTGGTGGTGTAAATATTTTTTTTACATAAACTGTGAGGAGAGGAAGTAAAATAAAGTATTAACAGTAGCTCTTTACTGCATATTTACTGCTCAGTGTGCCATAGTTTTCATTATTTTACTTTGTTTAGGGTTAAAAGATTGTTATGAAACCACATGGAGAACTAACGTTATTAATGTTAGTCTACCACACTTCTTTAAAGTCTTTTTGCTTTTAACTGTTGGGTAACAGATGGAAGAATAATGCTAAGTACCTTTCACAGGAGAGACTTTGGCAGATTCTAACCTAAAACCTATTTTTGGAGATGTATCATATCTGAAAGGTTATTGGTAAAATTGCAGCATAAGTTGCTTGTGAACCTAAGTCCTATTAAAAGTCAAAGGAATTTAAGCTTCAGAGACTACTGAAAATATAGCTTTATGATATTCTTCTGTTCCATAGATTTATGTTTTTCCGTGTGTAGATACTTACTGGTGTGTCTGAGTAGCACTGGCATTTTATGCTTCCATGCATGTGGTTGTGTAATGTAGCTTAAAAGAAAGTAACACTGAATTAGAGTATGAAATTTAATGAATCTTATTATGATTACTCAGTAATGTCATGGGAAATAATGCAGTATATGAAAAGTATTGTTTTCTGGATCCAGTGAGTTGCCTACATTAATTTTAAAATTTTTAGAAGGAAATTATAATTCCAAATGTATGCTTCCAGCAGGACCACTTTTCTTCCTCCTGGCTATATCAGAAATGGAAAAGTCTTGTCCTTAAATGAAGAAGTAGCCCTTGCTGATGGTTTGTGTTGCTAGCATATGATCGAATAACACACTCTTGATGGACACAGAACATTCAGGTTCACTTGTTTGGTTTTCTTTTTAATTCATACAGCTCAGACATACTTTTACTTTCAAGCTTGCTGTATGACATTTTTCTGGAAATAAGTGTTGTGAATTGCCTTCTGACAGGATAGCTTATCTTTTGAAGTATTGTACTGTGATCTTCATTTAATGTAATGCATCTTTACAAAGAGAGAAGAAAGCTGTCAAATTTGTCTAACAGTTGTAAGATGAGCTCTGTTCTTTATATGGTTTTACAGTAATACAAATAGCAATTATACACATTTTAAGATCTGGAGGGCTAGGCTGTAAACTCGAGGGAACAGTCTGTCTAGGAAAAATTATGCAAATATTTTTGGTCTTGGAGTTTTTTGTTGTTTTGTTGTTTTGAGATTTTTTTTAAAGTGGATCAGTTTCTGATTCTAGTTCATCAGTGAATGCACACACAGAGGTTCTTCTTGCTCTGAGGCTAGAAAGGGAAAGACTGGGAATGACCAGTGAGAAAATCTTATTTTAAATTGCCATTGCTACAGAAGTTGAAACTTAGTATCATCAATTATCCTATTGACCCCTGTGATGCAGGATGTCTGAGACGCCAGTGACATGGTCTGGTCCCAAAGAACAGTTATAATTTAAAAGACAGAATCTTGTCTTCTAAAATATGAAGTCTTACATTTGTTGAGAAGAGAGGTTAGAAAAGTAAGTGGAAAACTGAGCAATGTTTTGTTTGAGTTAGCTGAGAAATTAAGGTTTTTTGAAGCACATCGAGAAGAACTGAAGACTTGGAGAGGTTGTTCTGCTTGTCTTCTTCAGTTATCTGAAGTGCAGTGCCTGTATTAGGAGACTTCCAGCCACACTGGGAAGCTTGTCTGGGTGTCACCTAGAGCCACTGTAAATTGGACTCCTATTTTGGAATCTTCCTCTTCACTCTTCCTAGAAGACTGTCAACTTAAGAAGCTAAATGAGATCCTGATGCTGCAGTTTTGAGCTACAGATTCTGACCCATAAAGATGATTGTACAGATGCTTATTTCTTCAGTCATCATTCATAGAGGTATAGCTAAGCGTTGGTAGTTGTAGTTGTCCTGGGGGTGTGTTTTTTTCTTTCATCCCCCCATTATTCCAAAAATATTACTTCAGTGTTTTGTAATGCAATGTAATACTCACTGCATCTTTTAGACTTCTCAGATATGGGGTACAAATTTCAAATTACCTAAATTTTATTCAGATTTTTGCTCTTATACTTAAGTGGTCCTTTTGGACATTTTAAAAATGACAACTTTTGCAATTGAAATTATGATTTTGCAATGGAAACCATTTTCACAACTCAGATTTAAAGATGTCTAATGGAATTCCATCTCCTCCAGGCATTCAATTTGGCAAAATTCCATTTTCTGAGAACAAAAAGATAAAGAGCTCAGATGCCCAGTTATACCATCTTGCTGCCTTTCTGGACCTGACAATGCCGTGGTAGGCACAGCTCTTTGGCGTGACAGTGATATGGCATAATTTGCTGTCTTTTGAGACTGCTTTTGCCGGGGGCTGTGTAATTCATTCTTTCTTTATGCAATTGAAGAAATAGGGGTCTTGTGTTTGTATGACCAGGTACCATTTCACACTGCAAAATAACAGTTGTACCTCACCATGCCTTGCCACAAAGTCTGTCAGGAGAAACAGGATCAATGAGTTTAGTTTAGAGAGGGAGTGAATGACAGTATAAGTCAGGAATGAGTATAAAAGGATTTTGTCTGGAGAAGACCCATTCTTTTATTCTGTAGAATATATAGTTACCAGCTGTGTATAATATGAAGGTAGAATGAGCATAGGTGTTAGTTGAAGGTATCACAATAATGATTTCTTGAGTGTGCACCTTCTTTTTCTAAATAGAGTTTTCCTGAGTTCAGAATTTTGGACTGGCATGTGACAGCAGTAACAGTTTTAACTTTGCATTGAATACATATTTAGTCGCTAAAATTGCTACTTTTAGATTCTTTCAAGTGTTAGCACCTTTGTGTGCAGAAGCTTGTGGATTTTGTGTAGTCTTAGAGTTCAGATCTGACACCATGAGATGGTAGCAAAACCCAGAAAAATCTGTCATTCATAGATGTTTTGCCTTATTTTTGTGTGCTTGGTTAATACACATAATGGTTACATCAGAAATATGGTTCTTTAAGTTACTTTGCCATCCATAGCTATCTGAGGGAAGGGAGAGAGAAAGATGCTTATCCTGTGTTTCTAAGTCTTGACTGCCTCGTGGTACAGCAGAAGTGTCTGGTATGGTGTCTTTTTGTGCCTCTTGCTGCACATACAAGCTAATAATACCTTCATGTATACCTGTATCTGTAATCACAAACAGCACTTTACTGGATCATCAGATACTGCAGAGAACATACAGCTTTGTTGGAACGGGGAACCAGGCTCAGTCCCACCACCAAATGCAGACTCAGGCTAGCTGCCTCCACTTCAGTCAGGTGCTTTCTTCAGAATCTCTTTCTCTTTTACTTCTTATCCCTCCTGCCAATTACTGTTCTCCACATGAAGTAACTCATCAGATTTTTGAATATTTTTTTTAACCTTATTTGACCCCACTCCACTTGTTTGCACTTTCCCATATTCTGATTCACATTGGCCATGGGGGAAGAAGTTTAAAATACTTCCAAATACTTAAGAGGCCCTCTAGACTGGACCATCATGTTCATGCTTATGCATACATAACTTCCTTTACTGTTTTGCAAAATTTTTAAATTGCTTTAAAAATTTGTCTCATATTTTCTCCAAAATACGCGGAATAGCTTAGATTAAGTGATCAATACCTCTACTGCTAATCGTTTTCTATATTTATGTCTTTTAACTGCAAGAAGTAGCATCCAAGCTATTGGAGGTGATCAGACTGGGGAGAAGAAAAAGAGATGTATTTTTCACTTGTGAATGTTTCCTTGATGTGGATGGTTGTGTCTGAGCCACTGGGGTTTTTCGTTTGTTTGTTTGGTGAGGAGAGAGGGTAAGAGAGTATATCTAGCATGGCCCACTGTTGATGCCATAAGCCCAAATCTGGTGTGAAATGGCATTCTCATCTGTGCATTTATAGTTTGCCTGAGCATGTATCTGGCAAAAGGTGTGATATGCATAGTCTTCTCCTGCTTTGTTTGCTCCTGCAGTCAGATAAGTAAGATGGGCTTGCTTTTGACAGTAGTGTAGTCAGAGAGTGGGTTAAGCTGGCAGGAATACAGGACTAATGGTGTAGATCTTTCAGGTAGAGAGATCTGTAGGTTGGATAGCAGCTGCCTGAGCAGGGTGATCCTGCTTCTGGTGCTTCCTGTGTGCCTGTAGTCATGCTATTTCACCTTATGGTCAGCTCAACATGGTAAACCAGCAAAAAAAAAAAAAAAAAACAAAAAACCAAAAAAAAAAAAAACAACAAAAAAAAAAACCTGGCAAAACCAGAATCATTCTGTGTTATATTTTTTAAAAATCTCCCTGGTCCACATCAGTGTCAGATATACTGTCAGTGGTGGCACAGAAGGAGTATAAAGTACACAGGAGGAATGGGATGCCTTCTTCTGTCACCAACTAGCTTTTGGGTTGGTTTAACTGTAATCCTGGACTGTGTCCTGAGAGAAATGTCCACAAAAGTTCCAGCCTCTGTGTTAGGAAGATGTCTCTGGAACAGGAGAGGCCATTATGTCAGTGTGATCTGCTCAATGAGAGCAGCCCAGAGATTAGTGTGTTTTGAAACAAAACCTCTGTTTGAACTTCTGCGTTCATCTCAGTTGGCATCCCTGCCCCTAGGATACAAAGCTATGACACACGTCAGGTATGTCAATTCTAATCTCCCTAAGCCCTCATGTGGAAATACAGAGCTTGCCTGGCGATGCCAATTTGCACTTTCCACCTCCCATGCTGCTGGCAGCTTTGTGCCACTGCAGTGCCCTGCCCGTGGGATGTGCTGGCTGCACTGCTGGATCTGACCAATGTTCAGAAATGCTCTGCAAGTGGTGCATTGGTGTAATTGAGAAAGGTGTCAAATGTCTTGCAGGGGCTCAGCCCTCCAGTGCCTGGGAGGACAGGACAGATGAAAAGGGGAAAGCAGAATTCTTTAAACTTCATTTCTTGCAGAAGTCCTTATATTGTAAAAGTACAGTCTAGATTTCGAGACATTGTTCTTGACATTCCCTTACTATAAGGAAGGATAGGGTTTCCCAGATGCCAGCTTACTTGACTGACACAGAGAAGGAATCAGATTATTGCAGAAGTCAGAGAGATCCAGCTCTGGTACTTGGCAGAGACAGGACCCCTAATCACCTCCAGAATGTCAAGTCCCTTTCTGTAGGTCAGCTCTAAAAGGGGGAAGAAGGAGATGATAGAAAGGCATACAGAGCAGCAGAAACCCTCAGCTTCCAACTCTGCAAAGAGAACTTGGATTCTTCTTCAGTGGATTTTGCAGATCCCAGCTCACAGGGAGCAGTGGTGGGAGGTCAGCCTTATAAGGGGAACAAAATGAGTTAAATATCCAGATGTATGGAAAATTTGATGCTCCTTAGTGTATGTAGAAAGTAAGTCATACGATGAGTTGATGAACATCTCTGCACTTCAGTCATATTACTATGGTTAGTGCTTCTTCTATGAAGTTTTTCTCTTTTCTTGATCATATTCTTCTCAGTTTTCATCTCATAGTACTTTAGCATGCCTTCCTTTCAGCAATTTGTTTCCTACCTTTCCTGAATACATTCCTACATAAAATTGATTTCAAAATAATTTGGATACCATTTGAGGTTTTCTCCAGTGCTTGTTACAGTTTTCTCAAAAGAGAAGCCTTTGACAAATGTAGACTTTAGCAAAACAATTTATTTTACTTGCTTGTTTAGTTGTTTTTTTTAACTTGTAGAACAGGTTCAGCAGGTACTGTGTGTCTTCAGGGTATCCAGCTTATGGAACCTGGCAAGAGAAAAAAGGATTTGGCTACTTAGTGTGTTTGTTCTCCTGTAATTAGTTTCATTTATTTAAACTGACATCAGAAGTTTAATTCCTGTGAGTGTACTGGATAAGGGTAGGTCTTAGGAGATGGAAGATACTGTTGCTGTAGGAGATGGCTCTATCATGGCAAAAAGTCTGTTCAAGACTTTTTTATGAGAGAGAAAGAAGTGGAGTCTTTGCTTTCCAATCTTGAATGCTCACTTTACTCTTTGACTTTAATAAGCTTTTAGGATCATCATAGTTTAGAGTCTTGACTTGTGCTTGAATTATGTTCATAGTCTTGACAGGTCTTGACTTATGCTGCTAACTTTTCATTACTTGCTTGTGACATTGTTCTGGTAATATTCTCTGAGATTATTTCTTAAGATTTATATTAATAATAAATGCATAAATATCATGTACAATCAGCAGTTTTGCTTCTCAGTGTTTTTGAAGTTGAAACTCTTGAAGTTGAGGAAAATATTGACTCCAAGTGGCAGTACAATTTCATATTATTTCTGAGCATGGAGCTCCACCACTAGCTCAGCCTTTCTTAAGCCAATGTCATGTCACTGAAGGGAACATTTTCTCTCCTGGCTGTGTGATCCTGCCTTCTGTTAATAGCCCCTACTGGATTCTTTTTTTCCCTTTCCAGCTGGATGAGCATGTTGGCTTGTTTTACCATAGAGTTGATGGAACATCAAAACTTATTTGAAGAGGAAGAAAAGTATGTAAAAGAGGTTTTGGTCTGCAAAATATTTCTACCTGTGGTAATACTGGCTTAAGCTGATTTAAATGAATGATGAAAGTGTACCTTGCTTGAAGGAAAAAAAGACTTCTAAATCTGAGAGTTTACTTTTCTTTCTTAGTGTGCTAATCACATCTCAGAGCAGTATGCTATATCTGAAACTACAGTGTTTCAATTTAACAGATTAAATGACAGGAGCTAATGTGACTTTCACGAATGACACAACTTGCTGTGGGGGAAAACATGAAGATGTTGGTAAGGGATGAAAGTGATGACCTGCCTTTCTTTGATGCATCTTATGTAAGATATGGTAGTTCACATGGGCTCTTTTGTCATGATTTTTTTGCAACAATTTTCTTTGTGGTACTGATTTTCCATCTCTGGTTAAATGTTTGCTATTAAAACAGAGATTGCCTTTCGTTAAAATAAGGTGCAAAGTGAATCACAAGGCTTCTATACTTGTTTACTGACAGATGAGAGGAAGGGAATTGCACAGCTGCAAAACTTAAAAAATTTGAAAGACTAGTGGATGCCAGAAAATTACTTGTCTGCTGGTCTTCCATCTGCTGCATTTGCTAAACTTTGATTTCAAAATTAACATGTTATGATATGTCAGTAAAAACTGATGCCTGTTTGCAAGGGGTGAGGCTTATAATATTGTAACCCTGTATAACAGGATATCCCATACTTTTCTCCCCAGAACACTGAAAAATTCCAAGCCACAAAGTGGTTAAACAATAGTGATACATCATTTGCAAGGCTAGTATGCTGAATCAAAAAGTCAAATGAAAAATATTTTCAAGCTAAATAAAGAGTTAAAAAGTTGTAAGAGAAAATGAGAAATCATTATTTCTGAAGATAAGCTTTATGGGACTGTTGTACTTTAAAGATATAAGGAAATTTAGTATAATTTCTTTCTTTTTCTCTTCAGTAAGAATGGGAAATAAAAGAGCAACTAAAATTATAAACATAGACTAATATAAGTTAAGATATATTTGATTAAATAAGAACTCATCTAGTACTGCATGTTTATTTGTCTCTTTAAAAAAAAGCAGTACTTATTTGAGACTGTTCCCCTTTCAAATATTTTAATAGGAATTGCAGGAATTCTGCCTGAGTGTGTCTTGTGGAAAGAACATGGTGAAAAGGCTTTTGTAATAATAAGGCAAAATCTCCAGTTGCATTTACTTTCCCCTCTCTCCTGTTTTACGTAGTTAATCCTGTTTCATAACAAACTGCTGTGACTTAGTTGAGGTATTAGTCTCACAAATAACTCTTATCAAACTTTTGGTCTAATTACTATTTTGTTTATATATAAGACTAAATTTCAGAAATAATGTGTGCTCTAGACATGTGAGGTACTTCAAAAAAGTAATTAACTTTCACAGAACCATTCTTTCAAATAAATGAGAACCTCTTATCTATTTCCTGTAAGTTTGCCCATTGTGTTATTCATCTTAATAAAGGTCAGCTGGGAAATACGTGGGTTTTTCATTTAAGGGATTGCTAAAAGATTTTAAACGTAGGGTATGATAGTTTTCCTGCTGCTCAAGTATCGGAATTAGAATTTCTCAGATAAATCCCGCAATTATAGCAGAATGTAATCTCATATTGGTCTATATTAGAAGTACTTACTACAAAGTGATTGCAAGTTACGAATCTTTCTGTGCATTCTGTACTTGCACTAAATAATTCCCTGTCTAGATAAGACATGTAACTACTTTGGTGTCCACTTGGTGTTCTGTGGGCCCCAACTGGATTTGATGGGATTACATTTTTATAGATGACTGTGCATGTCTCCTGGTGAGGAAAAAGTCTAATCAATTCTGTTTTTAATTTTGCACTTCAGTAATCAGCATTTTACAGCCTGTGCTTTATTCTGTCTTTCTCTGTTCTCTTGTTTCTGTTCCATTGCACCTTATTTTACTTGCATTCTGGTTTTCCTCTTTGCCTGGATTGCCTTTTAACAGACTTCTTACGAGGTTACAAAAACATCTGGCAAATTTATGGTGATGTTTAAGATGAGTGTTTGTGTTCCAAAATCATATGGAATGCTTTAAACATTACAGGTGTACTCAGATTGCCTAGAAAAGTATGTTGGCATTTGTCAGTATTAGCTTGTAACTGTGTGAAATGCTAAATGTCTTTACTGCTTTTAAGATTTTTTTTTAATGAATCTGTGAAAGAATTAGGGATGTAGGGTCTTTCAAATAGCAAAGGGCTTCCTTGAAGAACAAAGTGGTGTTGAACAGAAATAAAGGAATATTTTTTTTTTCTCATCGTTGGATCCTTTCAGTATTTTGCTGACTCAACCTCTCACTGTGGGATGACCCACGCTCCGGGGGTCCAGCCTGCAGAGCAGTGGCTTAAAAATTAGCGAGACAACTCTTTGGGTGTGGTTTGTAAAGCAAAAGGTTTTAATTAATGCAAAACAACAAACAGTTACATAAACAAAAGATAAAGCTGAGCACAGGTGGTAGAGGAGCTTCTAGCACCCTGCGAAGACACCCCAAAAAGCCCCTGAGCTTCTTTGTGTCTTTCTTCAAGTACCAAATGTTTCAGGTGGGCTTTACTGGCAGGCTGCCAATAGAAATGGATACAGGCTTTGAAGCACACTGGCAAAACCCAATCAGGTTTCCTATGTTGGCACTGAGCCAATTGCTGAGTCAAGGTAACAGAAACTTCTAGGTAGACTTCCTAAAATGTCTAGAGTTAAATTGAAACCTCTCTCCTTATACAGGAATGCCCACCGAGGTGCGAGGGGTGCCTTACTACACTACAGTGGGAGTTTCTGTTAGTGCCCATTTGCTTCTGTGGGAAGAGGTGTGATCTGTACAAGACACAGCTCAGCCAGGGTCAATTTAGCGCTGCCTCTATGGAATTTGGGCCCCCAGAGCTGCCTGTTCCTCTGGAGACTCTCTCTTCTGACCATTTTCCTCGCAGTTCCTCATTTCACTGCCACATTCCATATTTGCAAAGCAGAGCTTCATCTCCAGCTCTGTCTCCTGCACCCAACAAGTTGTGATTGCTTGAGCCATAGCTCACCTTGGAAAAAGGAGAAGTCTTAGTGGTGGTCTGCAGTGGAGGGTGTGTTTTTAATAGGGCCCTGCACTCAGTAGATCTCAAGAGCTCTCCTGAGGTTTTGCATATACAGAGTCACAGCTGTTCTTCCATTTGGTTAACTGATAAATTTAGAATCTGCCCTGCAGGTGACCCAATGTGCATGTGAGTTTTACAGTCCACAACATTCAGTGCTTGCTCTTGTTAATGTGACTGAATGCACTGAAGTGTACAGTGAGTGCAGTGGGATTTAGGGAAGAGGAAAGCTCAGACTCTGCTGTACATGCTTCTGCCTTTCCTCTTCCTGGCAAAGGAACTGCAAAAAAGTTTTACCTCAACGATGAAGTGTGTTGTGAAGCTTTTTCAGAATGTACACTTGCCTTGGAATGTTCTTTACCTGGCAAACTAAGTGGTTTTTCAAGTAAATTCTTGTGCAGCTATTGCCATAAATGCTCATATTCTTTTTTAATGCATGAGAATTTTTATTTTTATAATGGTTGTACTTTATGACTGCATTTGCACGCCTTACTCCCTGTAATTCCATTTTTGTCAGTAGCAAGATATATTCCAGTTATTGATAAACCTATTTCCTGCTCAGATTATAAATTACTATTTTCCACAAATGTGGTAAAAATGCCCTTAGGTATGTCCATCTAAATGAAGTTCCCCCCTAGTGGTGATTAAAAAAGGAAACCTATTAATTTTTCTATGTGGGAAAGCATTTTATGGCACATGCCAGATTTCTGAATCTTCAAGATTTTAATACAACTTGATGAACAAGATTTGATCCTTTATACAGGATGGACAGTAGAAATGTCCTCTGCCTACAGGAGAGCAGTAATTCTAGCTATTTATTTCAGAACACCTTTACCTACAAGGTCTGTAGTAAGGACACTAAGCTCCAGATATCCTTGAACCTTTTAATATCATGGTTGTATATTTGCATGTAATGACATTGAGGACCAAAGGACATAAACAGTCACAAGCAGGCATATTTACTGAAGAATGACTGCATAGACTGGATTTGGCAGAAATCACCTGGATATTTATAAGCTGTCGACTTCAACTTTGCTTATATGCTGTCTCAGTAGACATTTCAAATGTTTAGAACCTCCCACATCGAAGCAAAGGTACCTTTTGGGGGATGGATGTCAAACTGCTTCAGGATAAAGGTTTTAAGTAGTGCAACTAGAGCAAGAGATCTGGTGTTCATCCTAGACCTCATGTCTGTGGCCAAGATTAGTAAAGGTAAATGCTCTAAGCATTTGGAGACGGAGGGGTTGGCAAATTTTCAGAGGTGGTATTGTAGGTCATGTTTTTTTCCCTAAGTCAATGACATTTGAAATTTAATAGGGAATAAAAGATGCTGCCTTTCAGAGAAGCAAATAAATCAGCTGTTGAGAAGGGATTTTGCCTGTGTACACTTAGGAAAACCAGGAGCTGGAATATACTCTATTCATAGGTGTGTCTGCAACTTGTTTTGTGTACCAGTTCCTGACCATATATGCTTTTTATTGTGTTGTCTTTCAGTCATCAAGTTGGAAATTGCTGAACCCTATTTTTCAGGTTTCCTTTTTTCTGGGTTTGTTGTCACTGATTCAGGGTGGAAGGGGTAGTGGTATATCATACAGTTCTGACCCTTCTGCTGAAAGGAGAGTCAGAACATGATAGCAACCATGTTGCTTGGAGTGCTGTCCCCTCATGTCTGGACAGCTTCCATAAGCAGAGATTCCATAGCTTACCTGTTCACATGATTAAGTATCCTTAAGACTGTTTCAAGCTCCATTTACTCAGCCTCGCTCTGAAGCCTGTTCTTCAAGTCACATCAACACCATGAACATCAAGCTGCAGCATGCTGGTCTTGAAAAAGTGGTTCTAAGACTCATTCAAAATCTGTTCTTGGTGGGGTCAGACCTTCATCCAGCTGTGTTCCCTGCACTGCCTGTACTGCAGCGACTCGTGTTAAGGCTCAACTTCCTTTGCTGCCATTGTAGCCCAGCCTTTTAAAGTGCCAAACTCTAGCTGTATCATCTAAGATCACCCAAATGTATCTTGCTGAATTATCAGGTGCTGATTCTAAAGATCATGGCATAATCTGTCAGGGTATCTTAACAGTTAATGCATGTAAAACTCTTGCTTATGATTATTTTTTTGTGCATTTTCTGTCATACTGTAAATTAAAGTTCTTGGTGGTATTTCTATTGTTTTGTTCGCTGTTTAGTGAAATACACAGTTACCCTGCTTGAGCTAATGGCACAAATGATAGTCTGATGGATGTTGCTGTTTTTACAGGTGATTCTTACAGTGTACCACCTTTCTGAATACCATTGATTCTTTTCTTCAACACAGAGTAGCTTTAAAGCCTCTTTGTCAAAGTACTTCTGACTTGTTATCTGAAAAAATCAACCCTTAATAGTCCGAAAATGGCAGGGGTTTTTTATGTAATGCAGGAAAAAGAGAGATTAAGGAACAGATTGTAACCGGTTTTTTTGAAATATTCTTTAAAAATCTTCACATAAAAAACACAACTAGTCTATGCTTTAAGAATCCTAGTATTCTTCTGGAATCTTAATGCTGACTGCAAAGCTTGAGGTATTTTCTTTTTCTAGCGTTTCTGCTCTGGAAAGCAGTTTTACGTAACTTATTTAAATGAACCTAAAGCCCCTGTCTCTGTTACCACTAGAGCATTTGTCTAGGTTGCTGTAAGAATAAGGACTTGAGAAGGAGCCAGACTGGTGCAAGATCAGTTTGATTATTCCTCTGTCATGTTCCTGGGACTTCGAGGTGTGATTAGAGAAAATGTGCTGTACTGAGGTTAGGTGTGTGAGTCTCACTGGCTTTGTTTTGGCACGGGCCATGCTCTGAGATATTTGTACTGGGTTCTCCCTTCCAGTGGGCTTCAGGAAAGTTTAGTATAGACCCGAGTTTAGTATGGACCCGATCTGTTATGTCTGAAAAGTTCTAGTGGTAAGTCTGCAACTGTGTGATTTAGTCTGCCGTGTTCCACCATTTGGAAGAAGCTGGTCTGGGGTTTGAAAACATTGGTAGAGTTTACTTCTCTAAACTGGATTTGGGCACATTTGCTGCGCCATCAGTTGAGTGATCTGTAGCATTGTTATCATACGAGATTTTCCACTGCTCAGGATACCTTCATTCTCTCGTTACATTAGATAATGGAGAGTTGATACATGAGACAGTGGAGAGTTGATTGTATTCAGATCTTATTTATAGAGTCTTTTAAGGATATTTGGGACAATTGAGTGTGATAGGTGAGTAACAAGTCCTTGATCCTGCATTGTTATGTGTAGCCCAAGGAGATACAATAGATTAGGTTTATGAGTCAGTTGTCCCTATGAGAACTAAACTATGTTTATAGTACAGCCAGGAAATAATTGAAAGTGGCTTTGTTTTGTTTTGGTTTTTAATAGAAGCGGAAACATTGCAACACAAATTGATTAGTAGGTTGAACAAAAGACGGCAAGATGAGGAAGGCTGGGCTTGGGGAAAAGAGTGATGAAGCTTAATGCATTTTTTTGCATTACTTTTTAAATTTGCTGTCAAATGAGAAATGTATATCCTAACTTAAAAGTATTTCCTTATTTAACGATAGCAAATACAAAACTTTTGTGATTCAATTATCCTGTTTCAGTATAATAGCTCTTCATTTGTAGATAGATCCTTAATATATACAGCATATAAAGATGAATGACAGTGAATAATTCAGGGAAATACTGTGTAGGGGGTTGTTTTTCTTATTTAAATACCTTGGTGCAGTTAAATAATTTTATCATCTATCTAGGCATAGGATTTTGAATTAATGTTTACATATTTGCCCCTTGCTGAACTCCTACAAGATTTTATTATTCAGAGTAACAGGTGAATGTTTTATGTTCTAAACTGCTTAAAGTATAAATCTGCCGAAAATCAAACCCACCTGTCTCAAACAAGCAAACAAGACAATCTCCCCATGAAACCAAATAAAAATATCAGGCAGGTAAAGGGTTTACTGAAGAAAAAGGATAGAATGGTCTGTTCTTGACTAATTGCAAGCAAATAAGAAGAAAGGAAGGATGTCCTAACAGCCTTTTGGTTTCACAAATTACATTGTAAGCATGAACAATTTTATTGATCATTTTCTTTGAGACACAAATTGGAAACAGTCACTTAATAGTATCTCTAGGGTGAATGAGTCTTATTGGATTAAGTAATGGGAATATCCCATAGCACCTTTTTTCTGTTCAATGCTCAGTTTTTATTTTGTATTGCCTTTCATTTTACCTTGTTACAGTCCTTATTTAGCAATCTATCCACATCTGATAAAGTTGTTAATCCTAAATTAAATTTATGCTCTGCAGAGATGTCACGTGCTTCTAAACATCAGCTGAGTATGATGCAGATTTTGAATTTTTAAAATTCTAGTAGAATGACCTTTGGTAGGCTAAAGCCAAGGTGAACTAAAATATGTGGCGTATCTCTGAACTTACTGAGATATGGTGTTTTAATAGAAAACTGCAACAAAATATTTTGTGTAAACCATATCAATGATTTGACATTTTTTAATATGTGAAGTAACAAGCAGTATGCTTTACTATGACAGGCTGATCATTAGGATCATGGGAAGATGCAGCTAGTAGTGGTAGGGCATCAGGATCTTGATGAATGTTTACTGTGGATCCAAAAATAGCACTGAAGCTGGAACTGGTAGAAAGTATCTCCTTGCTGAGGCTATTGTACATTATCAGGTATTGTGTTTCTTCAGTATAGGTGGAATGAGTAACTAATTTGATGATGGAAGTCTCAACTGACCTAGAAAAAAGGAGTATATCACTGTACTACACTGCGTCCTCCTGGGTTAATATTGAGAAGGCACTCTTAATGTTCTCAATTCTTTATACTCTTGGAGAAGATAACAGTGAAATCTTAATTTAAATTTATATTTCTTTGACCCAATACAAAACGAATTAACTTACTATTTATGAATCATTTAGAGAGTCTATTTGGAATTGTGCTTGACCTGTGGGTTTCCAAAATTGAGATATGTAACTAGTAGCTTGCGATAGGTTAAGTTTTGCTTCATTTTTTAAAAGGAAATCACTTAATTTCTTGTCTCTAACAATGTTACCGGTTCACTATATTCCTATTTGATATGTAAGTTTTGACAAGACTAAAGCTGACTTTTTAATTTTGTGGAAGAATTAAATGAAGAGCTTTTTCATTGGCTGGTTGATAGGCTAATACACAGTCACATCAGTTGTAGTGAAGTCCTGGATGGTGAGCTTCAGTTGAAGTGTTAGAAGCCAAAATCAGAAAACCACAAATAAGTTGGCTTGGATTTGGATTTTTGGGGATGATGAAAACCATGACTGTGATTGGGTGTACACTGTGAGTGAAATATGAAGGGTAAATGTGTACTCCTGAGGGCATTTAGGACCATGCGTCTGCCAAGAAAGGTGGGGGTTTCTTCCCCTGTGTACCTGTGTTTGTGCTCCCTCTCTTTCACCGATCTTAGTGTTTGTGGAGCTGTGTGGTAGCTCACACCAGCTCACTGAGGAGCTGAAGCAAACTCGAGGAAAAATAAAATATCTGAAATGGGATGAGATAGTTTAGAATGTGTCATCTAAGTGTATTTGTGGGTGCCTGTGTTACTTAAAGGCTTCCATGAAATCAGTCTGGTGATGGTTAAGGATTTCTTAGATGAAAATCAAAGTTGGAAATGGTATGGAACTGAATAAGATGAAAAATGGTTTAGAGATGGAGTAGAGACCCCAAAGACTCATGTTGGGGTTTTTCTCAATTTTAGGCTTGAAGCCTGCAGTGCTGTTATGTTTTGCCTAGTGCCTTGGTTAATAATTTAAAAAAATATAACAAGATAAACGGTTAAGTAAGACAATATTAAGTAGACTTCCTTGACCTATTCCTCTTTCCCATTACCCATTCTTGCCTTTGTCAATTGATCTGTGTATGGTAAATGACATATACTGTAATGCATCTGTTGTAAATCACTGTCTTTTGCTTTAGCTTTTACCAGATTCGTGCGTCTATGAAAATTCCTCCAAGAATTCCACACATATTAGAAGCTAGTTTGTTACATGGAACTGGTAAGTGCAAAAACTTTTCAGTAAATTAGGTCATTATCTTGCCTTGCTAATTGAGGAATTATACTTTTTATCATTTATTTTTATAACCAATAGAGAAGTGTTTTTAATTTTGTTACTAACACAATGTGAATATATCTTGTTCTTAACAATGGGACTTAAAAGTTGATTACAGAATTTCTGTTACTATTTTTCATCTGCTGATTGCCTCTGCTGCTAGCAAAACATGGTGATTCCTTTATATTAGTGTCTTCTGTTTTTTTCTACTGATCTGCTCAGTCTTCTCCATGTTTCAGGCTAAGATGACCAAGGGCAGATCTAAGTAGGTATCTGAAAGTAGTGGAGAATTTCCAATACAGACTCTTACACAGATTGATAAGGCCATTTTTTTTTTCTGAAAAGAATACTTTGAAATGATACAGTTTTCAAACTTACTCTGTTGTGCTCTAGTGGTAAACTTGAAAATTGATTTAACCTCCTGAACAGAATTCCCTTATATTTTTTCTTTTTTAAACCTGTCATTCACTTTTGGTTTCTATGTCCAGGCAAACTAAATCTAGGGAAACCTGTTAGGGCTCACCTAATTCTGTGTAGGCCATACCTCAGCATGGTGTAAAAATGTGAAAAGCAAAAAATTAATTAAAATTTCAAGTGTTATGTGGAATTACAGGAAATTCAAGGAAGAAAAGTGTAATACAGTCTGAGAAAATGTGACAGGATGTTACTGAAACGTGAATTTTTGAGGATATTTTGAAAGTAGCTCTGAGTACAGCAACAACAAAATTCAGATACTGAATTTTGGTCAAGCTTCCTAAATAGTTCTTGGATTTGTGTGAGATGAATAATAGTTCTGTTGAGCCAAGATCACTCCACTTCAAAGACAAAGTTTAATGTAGTTTAGAGTATTTTGGGTCTGGTAAACATACTTTAGTAAAACACACTTCGTGAAAAGTGACACTTAATAATATGATTGGTATTGCTGGAAAAAAAGTTTTTCAATTTCATGGTATATTTTTGAATGGTCTTAGGTTATTTTTTCAGGAAGTCTTTTTAGTAAATTGTGACATATATGTTAGCTCTTGTTTCTTGTTACTAGACATAAAGACTGCAGTTTGGTGTGAGTTTAGATGAGCACTTCTGACAAAGAAAAAAAAAGCCAGCCCTTGATTCCCCCTGGCTACTCTGTCTTACCTTCATATTGCTCTGTGTGTTGTTGACACAAGTGTCTGATTTGGTCTGGGAACTCAACTGGGGAACTCATTCACCTGACAAGCAGCCATTTTACAAAAAACCCAAACTCCTTCAAACCCCAAAACGGGTGCCCTTTTTAGATCAGTTTCTCAGTTTAATTTTTCAGGTAGTTACTGATAATGTTTTTCCCACAACAAAGCAGAAGGAAGGATACAAGCTGATCAGTCAAAGGGGGTTAGTTCGTCCTTCTTGTGGACGTCATAGTGCTCGGTCTTGCCCAGAACCTCTGCTTTCCATTTCCATTTAGCCACTTGCTTGATTTAGCAGAGCTGGATGCTGTAGGCTCACTTGCAGCCCTCTTGCTCCAGGAGGAGGAATAGCTGATAGCAATTCCCAAGACTGCTGTTGTGTATAGAAAATAGCTGCTACTGGTCTCAGCACAGAGTAGCACTGCCGATTCACTGTGTGAAAATGTTGCTTGTTAACCACAGAGGAGGCTGGTCAGGATACCACAGCTCTTATTCTTGAGAATGGTGTCCTGTATTTATTGATGAGGTGCTTTTTTCTGTACTTTTCTCTCTTTTCAGTCTTTCTCATACTTACCTATTCATTCTAAATCCTATTGGCTTTGTCATGTCATGATTTTCCCACTCCTCTCCAAGTCATTTTGCCTACTTCTAGCTCTCCCTGGACTTTTCACAAGTCACCTGCAGTTTCCTTACATTAGCTGTGTTTTTCCCTCTCCCACAGACTATTTGTTTGATCTCTCTCCTGCTTTTATCTCTTTGAGTCAAATACTTAATCTTAAGTTTTTCCTCTTTTTCCTGTTCACTTGCATCTCCTTTCACCTCTTGCCCAGCTCTTCGTGCAGTCATTCATTAATTTAAATAAGTTTTTTTTCTGTTTCTATTTCCTACATCCTTTAGTAGCTCACTAGACCTGCTTGGGACCCAGCATGAGTGTCATTACAGATGAAATAAGGCAATTCACTCACTTTAGCTCCAGCCTTGCAAAAGTCTTATTATTCTTATAATTTGAAGGAAGATGTAGTTGTGCTGTAGAAAATGAAAAGAAAAACATATGTATTTTTAGCCTTTATGAGGTTGTTTCAGATTTGAGGATGTTCTGAATTCCTCCTTCTCTCAAAAATTCATGGCTGGTTTTCAGAGAAAAAAAAAGGAGGGGAGGAAAAAACAGCAAAGGCAGAGTAGGAAGGAACAAGTTGTCTGGTTTTATGATGCAAGAGTAAATTGCCTTGTAAAATACAAATTGATAAACATAAAGCCTCTATATCTAATAAAAATATAAATCTAGTAAATTTATATGCAAGAGCAATAACTGTGTAAGAATAAATACATTATTTATATGCAAGAGTGAAAAAATCCCACAGTTTTTTCTCCTCTCTTGTGGCAAACACTTTGTGTGGTTAGAAACTTAGGATTAGTCCTGGCCAGTCAGTACATCACTGATTTAAAAAAACAGCAGTTCTGCCTTGATGACCTCACATTTGTGAGACCTTGCTCCCCATGTGGAAGTGGCCCAGCCTGTTCCTGACTCAGCTTTTCCTCTGCAGCTCCTCTCTCTCTTCTGGGGGTGCTGGTTTGCGTTACACTGAAGTCAGCAGAGCTGGGGGTTGTAACTCAGGATTGGACACTGCAGAGGAAGTGGGACATCAGCCATTTGTCTCCATTACTTCTTTTGTTTCAGACGGGAGTGGGAGATCCCTTTTGCTGATGCTGTGCAGTTATATCAGATTATGTGCCAAGTGAAACCATACCTGCTCTGCCCTTCAGCTGTAACAGATGACACAGATGGATGTAAGCTGAAAGTGGCATTATACATAGGGAATTACACTGTAATGATTCAGCCTTTGTAAGCATTTTGTCCAGGACGCCAAACTGATGATATGTATGAAAACTCTTCAGCAAATCCCAGTACTTGTACATTTCTGAAGAGAAGTTGAATTAAGATGTTACTAAGAGTGGGAATGTTTGCCAAGGGCAGTAATACTCTATTAGATGCCCCAAACCTGTAGACTGCAAACAGCAGATTTTTTTTCCCCTCTTGTGGATTCCTTTGAAGTAATTTATTAAGAAGAATCAAAAGAATTTTAAAAAATCTTTTGCACTCCCATTTACATGATTTCTAAGACATTTTGTCTTGGAAGACATTGATGTTTTTGAGCCATTTTTAAGAGGAGTTATAAGTGTCAGTATTTCTGTTATTTCTGTCCTTCCAAGTTCCAACTTTCAGGTTTTTTCCAGAGGATAGTACCCATTGTGATACTTCCTGTGTGATAATCCTTTGCTATTCAATAAATATTTCCTCAATGACTGTTTTAAATCATCCCCTTTCTCATTTTTTTCTGCAAGTTTTTTCTCTCTTTTTTTTCAGCAAAAGATTCCCAGACCATTTATCACACTTTACTGAACTCTTTTTGATGAGTAGCCTTGGACTGAAAGCAGAAGTGTCATGTTGCATGTGCAATGCCAGGTTCAGGTGATAAGCTTGGAATTAGTTTGGCCTGAGTAGGATGCAAAGATCTTGAAAGAAAGAACAAATTACCTCTGATCTTGATTAATTCAGTGGTGTGGTATATGTCATTTAACCTCTTTGTCTCATCTGTAGGTAATTTTGTTTTCAATGTCATTAAAACCTACAAATAAAATGAATGCTAGAGGAAACAATGCAGAATTAATGGTTTTTATTACAGTTTTTAATGCCTAGAATATCTTCAGTTTGTAACAAAGCAAAAATTCTTCAGAACTTATATTTAAAGCAAACTATAGTAAAAATATTGACAGTGTTTTTTTGAAACAAAATGTACCCCTTCAAACTTCATCAGTTGCTGACTGAAAAGAAAACCATTTACATTACTGATGTTGTTACAGTTTTAATAGAATCATGAAACTGATGGAAATTATAGTTCCACTTATTAGCTGCTCTGATGTATGTTAATACTTGTTTCTCTCTTCAGGTGCAACAGATCTTGCTTTTCCTGCTTCAGTCCATGACAATATAGTTTGCAGTAAAACATTTCAGATTCTTTACAAAAATGAGGAAGTTTCTGTGAATGATGTGATGATTTTCAAAATAAAAATGCTGATAGATGAGAGAAAGGTAATGTGCTGTTCAAATTTACTATATTCAGATAATTTAGGCTTTGTTATGTACAATTTGACATATTACAAATAAGGGACCTAAAAGATTTCGTGCTTTTCCAATTTCTTTTTAGATTGAGGAGTCGCTTAATGAAATGAATTTTCTGCTAACATTAGATTTACACTTCACGGATACAGACTACTCGTAAGTTTAAACATATAAGATTTTGTTAAAGCAAGAATATATGTTAACTCTTTAATCTGTTTAAATCTGTATTATTTATAGGTGTAGTGTGTTTATATTAGACATTAATGATGGAAAAAGAGAAATCTAGTACTGAAGTCTCTTAAGATTTCATAACTGGTTTGTCTCATTCCAATTTTTTTTCCTCTGGGGGAGATATCATTGTGTTCCAAAGTATAGACTTATGCTAAATTGCTATTTGTGTCAGCTATTAAAAACTTGCATTTTAAATATGATTGTTCTAATTGTATGTTGTTCTGTTAATTTCTTTGTAGACCAGATGACCTGAGCACACTACAGCCAATAAGTAGCCGAACTTTAAAGTTGCACTTTAACCTACACCAGGGCCTTCATCATTACGTCAATGTTATGTTTGATTACTTCCACCTTTCTGTCATATCGGTTATAGTCCATGCTTCTTTGGTTGCTCTGCATCAGCCTTTGATAAGGTAATCTCTTGCTAATAAAATGCAAATAAATTATTGAATGTCCAATGGAAATATTATAAAACCAGAATAATTAGGAAGGACTTAAATGTATTGACAATATTGTTTTCTATGATGATTTTGGAATTCTGGGCCCAGAGGGATGAGAAACTTTGTTTTTTAAAGTTATCTGAAACGAATTTTGAGTGTTTTTTTAATTAGAAATAAGAGTGTGTAGTGTAGAAGAGAAAGAATGCCCAAGGCCAGAGAGGTGGAGGAATGTATATATAGCTATATGTGTATATTTATATGTATAAATATTTATATTTTTAATCAGGAAGATCTGCTGCACACTGTACACAGTGACTGAAATAGCTGCTGTTAATACAGATAAGGTGTCTTCTGTTAACTCTCTGCAGAGTTTTCAGTTACTGCTGGAATGGCAGTGATATCTGCAAATGATACATTTACCATTTTATTCAGTAAATGGAACTGGAGAATTTAGTTTTCTCTTTAAAAAAGATTTTGATGAATTTTGCTGGAGCCTTTTTATTTCATCTACTTGTGTTATCCTTTGCGATCTCTGTTTACTTTGCATCTCTTTCTGTGTGAAAAAGGGCTGTACAGTCAGTTACACATATGAAGTATTCTTTGCATGCCTTTTTTTTAGCATATCTATCTTTTCCTTCTTTTATGGTTGTCAAATACTCCATGCTACTGCCCTCAAGTTTCCTCATGTTCAAGTCTGGTCTGTGCCATAAATGCCCAGACCTTTAGCTTGAGGTATTCCCACTCCTTGTGTCTGTCTTCACATCATGGAAAGTACTATCTGTGTATGTTAGACAGCTGTTTTGTGCTGTAGAGCTACGCTGGTTTGGAGGATCCAGCTGGCTTTCATGGGCTTTTTTGTCCCTTTTTTTAAACCCTGCAAGTTGGTTTGAATTGTTTTGGTGATGTGTTTTAGGCATGGTTATATAGTAAATGAACTAACACATCTGAAGAGATGGCACAGCCTTATTTGGGAGAGAAATAAGTACTGAGAAGGTGGGAATTGTTGTTGAAGACATAATCTGATAAATGCACTTAAAGGCACATTTTAATGCACTTAAAGTAGCAGCATGTGTGTAAAATGTACATGATCACACTGTCCCTCAAGTGAAGTTCAGGAATTTAACATATATAGATCATTCGTTGTCAGAAAATGAAAACAGGTCTTGATACTAATTTTTAGTCAGAAACATATTTCTTCCTACTGACCTTTTTAAAAAGTTGTGGTGAATCTGAGGAGTTTTCTATGTATTTTTTCCTCAGTTTCTGTTTTTTCAAGTGATGATACAATAATGCTATTTAATTGTAAACCTCAGCTTGATACAGTTTGTATAAAGAGATACTGAAACAAAACAGCAACTTCTGTGCTGCTTTTGTTACCTTGAGAGTAGGGAGTTGCTGGTGTCCACAAAATTACTTTTAGGTATTCGATTTGTCCTTCAAATCAGCTTATGATGAGGAGAGGGAGAAACTTGAAAATTTACAGTGTTGTATTTCAGCTGAGCTCCCCCATGTAGCAAATACTTAATGGTTGCTGTATCCATATCTGGCTCACTTTTCTGGAACGCCCATTTCTGAAAAACCTAAGAATTGCAGTTGTCTCCTCTTTGTCCATTGGGCTTTCGTGGATGACTGTTTGGTCCTCTGTTTGGATCATGCTTACATTATTTGCCCCTCTTCCTTTCCTAGGGTTGGTCACTTTTTGAGTTTTCTTCTTCTGAGTAACATTCAGATTCACCTTCTCTTGGGAGCAACCAGTGTTAACACTTCCCTTGACAGAGAGAAGATAATTCTACTTGGGTACAACCCTGGTCTTCTGTATAATCTATGCTTTTCTTTAGCCTGTAATTGATTATTTCTGCTTGTTATTTAATAGTCCCCACTTTCTGCATTCGTTCTTTTTCATTAATCTTTCCTAGTTGTTATCACAAAGCTACTGTTGCAGCATGCTCTGTTCTTCCAGGAGTTCAGGATAGGATCTTTTCCTCAGCAGGCAGAGGTCAGGCATCCTTTAGGAAAAGAGTAATGTCAGTTTGTGTAACAGCTTTCAACATCCTTCTATTGCTTCACTTTTAAGAGGTTAAGTCCTCACAGCAAAATCCACAGAAAATGAATGCTTCATACCTGTTATATTTCAAAATTTATCTTTCTGGCTTAAACTTCCAGAAATATTGTTTAAAATAATTGAAGTTTGTATTGGAAGTAAAGAGGAACAGTATGTTCAGATTATCAGTTCATTTGTGCTTTTTGCAGTTTTCCTCGCCCAGTGAAGAATACGTGGTTGAACAGGAATGCACCAGCACAAAACAGGGACTCTGTGATTCCTTCTCTTGAAAGTGTGGTCTTTGGCAATAACTACACAAAACAGTTATCAGCAGATGTAAGAATATATATCAGTTTAAGATTTTATTTGTATTCTGTTGGGAGGTGTGAATTTTATCTTTTCTGCAGGAATATTACTTGATAAAGAATGAACTTTATTAGAGTTGTTTTGGGGTGGCATGTGAAAAAGGAAATGAGAAAAGTTGTTCTAAAAGACTGTGTTACCTGCTTCAGGAATGTACATATGGGAAGCTTACAATATTAAGTGTTTGACCTCTTTTTTTAATTAATCCATTGAAATCCATTGAAAATCACAAAAATGTGGATCAAGTTTGTGAAAAGAGGCAATTGCTTATCCTTTTAGATTTAATGTTTAGCATTCTGCTAACACTTCATTTGTTATACAAAATTAATATGTGCCTTTTCTTCTTTATTCTAGGGTTGCAGTTTTGTTGTTTCAGAGTCTTTCCTCAGCCATGCTTATAATTTCCACTATACACTTTGTGCCACTTTGCTGCTTGCTTTCAAAGGGTTACATAGGTATTTCATTACAATAACCAAGGATCTCCCCTCTTCTCACCGAATTGAACTGGGTATGTCCAATTTCATGAAATGTATTGCTTTCTTGTGAATGTTTATTAAGACCTCTTCTAGACTAAACTCTCATTGATGGCATATCTCTTATATCTAAAATATTTTTTGCTTAAACTGATCTGAAATTTAGTAACTGAAAAAAACCCAAAGAAACAAGTACTATCACATCTTTAATAAAATAAGGAGATAACAGCCTTAATCTATGGAAAAGTATTTTTTCTTCTTAGTCTCGATTTGTGCTTGTATTTCAGATTACTGTGTTTAATGGTGAGAAAGTTAGAGAAACTCTTAATCCAAGTAGCACAGTGCACTTCTTTGTTTGTTGTAAGGAAACATTGCATATTAGTACAAAAATCTAAATTCTGTAAGTAAAACTTGCATGAAAAAAGACCTACAAGAAAAAATTGCTGCTACCTTAGTTTGTAGTTTAACTTTTTAAACACACTTAACTGCCAGGAAGACTTCTAGCTAAACCACATGCGATAAAAGTAACTGCAATAGTATTACATGTGATATATGGAAATGTATATGTACATTCCTTTTCTGTAGAATGAAGATACATTAGAGAGCCTAACCTTGATTTGTGAACTAGAAGAGCAGTGGAAGTAAGAAGGGAAAATACATTGGCATTGTAAACAACGATTTAGACTTTTTCCTCAGCAAACATATACTCTTTTTAGTCATCTATTAAAGAAAAAACAGATCATTTGGCATTTATATGGATTGTAGACAATACTTACCGATTTTTGTATTGCTTAATTTTACCAGTGTCAAAACTAAGCACAGTGAAGCAGTAAGGTTGGTAATTGAGATATGAAAGATATTTTAAAAATGTGATGTGGCCAGTTAGTGATTCAAAGAAAGAATGTTTCATTTCTGCATTACAGAATACAAAGCTATTCTTGGTAGAAAAAAATTTCAGGGAGCATATTACAAATCTGTCCATAGAAAAATACTAGAAACTGAGGTGTTTTCTTTATAGAAGCAAAAATAACTGCTACATTTTTTCTGTCAGTTATCTTAATTTTGATACAGAGGGAAACACCTTATTAAAGGAATGACTCAACCCTTAGTTTTCCTTTTAAGGTCAAAATTTACTTTTTCCCAAATCATAGAATCAGGGTGTCATTTAGGTTGGAAAAGACCTCTAAAGATCATGAAGTCCAACAATTAACCCAGCAACACCATGTTCACCACTAAACCACATCTCCCAAGTGTCACATCCACATGCCCTTGGAATGCTTCCAGGGATGGTGACTCCACCACTTCCCTGGGCAGGCTGTTCCAACGCCTGACCACCCATTCAATGAAGACATTTTTTCTGATATCCAGTGTAAGCCCCCTCTAGTACAACTTGGGACCATTTCCTCTTGCTGTGTCACTTGTTACCTGGGAGAAGAGAATGATCCCCACACCCAACAATATTGTTGTTCTAACAACAACTTAGACAAAATCTAACAATAGACTTAGACTAAATGTTGACACTTAGATGTTTTAGGTATGAGCTTCACTTCCCCTAAAACATTCCTTCAAAATACCTAATGTAATAGAGAAAAGCTTCCATTGAGTTGCATACTGGCAATGCAATGTTGGGTTGTATCTTTCAACCACATTGAAGTCAGCAAAACTACTCACAAGCTTCAGTGGAACTTGAATCAGACCTTTTCTCATCTATATGGGTAATTTAGCTTACCTTTAGGATTGTAGTTTTGAACAGAAATGCTCACAATAAATATCTAAAGAGAAAATTTCAACTTAGATTTACTATTCATTGTACATATACTACTGACAATTTGTTTCCTCTGGGTTTAATTTGTATTTTTACTTTTTAAGTCTGCTAAAATTACTTGGTTTTTTCATATTTATAAATATCTTTTTCATTTATTTCAGTTATTTTGTTTATACATTGATTGGGAAAATTGATATAATAAAAACTACTAATAATATAAGCTTTAATTGTTACTCACATTTTGCTCATGAAAAATAATACCTACCATTAATGCTAATGTTTCTAAAATCCATCAGCAATTAACAAAAAAAAGCTCTTTCTGTAACATCTATAAAGAAATTGAAGCTCTCTGGAGTTCTCAAAGTACACAATTGTAATTTGTGCTTTATTTAAATTTTTTTTAAAGTAAATGAACTTTTTTTATAGTGGATATTTTATCTGTGAAGTTTAAATGGGCATTGTAGAAGAGACTATCCAGTCCTGTTTAAACTTCAAAATCATCAGTTTTTTGTTTAAGATAAAATTATTCTCTCTTTCATTTTGTTTCTTCTGTTTGCTTTGCTGTTGCTCTGTCATATAATTTTAACACAAGGCACTGATTTTGCAGAAGCATGTGAAGACTACTGTTGGACTCAATTATTGTAATTGAGCATTTAAATATTACTGGTTTCAAGAAATAAAAACCACTACCTTAATGTGTATCACAAGTGATACTTAATCTAGAAACTACATTAAAATGATGTTTTCATGTACTGATCTAACTGCACTAATTGCTAGGCTAGCAATAAGCTCTTTTACTAACTTTAAGGCAAATAATAAATCACAGGTGAAAAAAGGAGTGTAGTAACTAGTCATGTGTGTACAATCCCTGTAACTAGCCAAGGCCAGCATGCAGGTCCTTTATGAACGCCTTCTCAGAAGAAAATATCCTCGAACCCAGAGATTCGCCTACCTAGGTATGTTTCCAAAGCAGGTGATATAATCACTCAGAATTTTTATTGATACTATAAAATATTCTTATTAATAATATAAAATATTTCTCCATTTGGTGAAAGAAACAATTTCAATATTCAGCTATAGCAAACGTATGTTGAACTCTGAAGTCTGCAGAATTGAGCTACAAAATTGTAGGCTGAGTATAGATGATAAAATGAGACATCATTGCTGTTTTTGATTTAGTGTTGTTCAACTTTACTAAACAAAAATTAGTGAAAGTTCAGTCAGTCATCAACATTTTAAAAATAGCTTAAAATTACAGCTTCATTTAATGCAACACAGACTCATGATTTTTAGATAATTAAAGATAATTAAAACCTTTTCTTTCTGAGAAATCTTTCAGATTCCTTCTAGTATCTCAAGACTGAATTCTTCCAAACACCACACAAGGCATTATGAGTGCTTAGAGTGCATTTGTCCATATCTACATGGGCCAATCCTCCCTCTAGAGAGTGTCAGTGTGGACTTGGTGCTGGACAAAAGATTACAGTGCTGTTTAAGCACAAGGAAGTTTCAGCTGGGAAAAGGATATAATAGCAGTTCAGTCTCATAGTAGATCACCAGCTAAATCATCTATAAGTGCGTTTTGGTTTTATTATAAAAAGGAAACCAAACTGGTTTTTAGCAGAGCCAGCAAAATGGCATCAGATGTTTGCTGGGTTAACATTACTGCTGTGGAATGTAAGTGCTTAATTTCCTTTTGTGTTGTGTTAGCTCTATTTGTCTTCTCTTTTTTAATATAGCATTGGGATATTAATATAGTTTGGGGTTTTCCATAATGATTTTAGATTTTGGAGTTTTAAATCTTGGTCAAAAGCGTATTCTCAATTGAAATGCGACAAACAAATAATCGGTACAGTGTCATAAGCAAAACATTTAATTTTTTCACTAATGACAAAATCTATCTGGCCATACCAAAAGTAGTATTATAGCTTACATTATTTTCACACATCTTCAGAAAAATTATCATGAAGTACCGTTTAGCAAAAGGTATGTGTAGTTTCCTTAAACAGCTTTTGTAAACTTCTTTTTGAGAACATCATACATTTCTGCAATTTGGTTTTTTTCTCAGAACTTTGAGTTGTGTGAGTTAATTTGTGTGGCATAAAGTTCAAACCTAAGCATGATGAATGCTGTTAGTTGAAAATTGGTATATACTTACCAAGTCGCTAGGTGGCATAATTAAAATAGAAGTTGAGTATACACACTGTTGCTGTTCTGTAAACCTTTGTTCATTATCTATACCCTGAAGTTACTATTGGGGCTTTCAAGGCATATTTTGTTGCTGTGTGTCTTCAAGAGATATTGAACATTTTTGTTCTTAATACTGTGTTTCAAAAATGAAATATAAATGCTTGTTACAGGCAATGTTAGAGTTTATGAATTGTTCCCTTATTACTCATACTTCAGATGCAGAAGGAAATTAAACATAATACCAAATTATTATTTGATTTATCAAATCCCCCAAAGTAAACAGGGTTGTTTAACAAGGAAAAACATCTTCATGAAGGAATATATCTGTTTTTTTCATAAATGAGTCATTCAAGGTTCAGATCCAGTTTAAGTTGCCATACTGTGTTAGATTGATTTGTTCTTAACGTTGAACTACTGAGAAATCACTTAAAGAACAGTTTTATTGACTAAAAAATAATTCCTCATACAACTAAAGACTTGTATTTATATTCATGTATCTTGTAAATGATACACCTTTAGAAAAATGTTATGGGAATAAGGCTTCTCTAGGAAATCTGGTAGAAGAGGAATTGTATTACCTTGGTTTAAAATGATGACATTGCTGCTGAATAGCATTGCTGCTGAATAGTAACAATGGATAATCTGAAAACTGTATCATCTAAACTACAGTATTTTCAAATTTAATTTTGGATGGAAGATTGGGTTATCCTTGACAAGGTGTCATGATAAGCAATCACGATAATTGCAAATTTTTTTCTTAAGTATGTTCTGTCCTCAATCTCAGAAATTGCTATGAAGAATTTTAATGGAAGTTTATAGTTTACTTAATAACTGTGGCACTTGATATGGCTTCAATTTTTATTTGATGAATTCTTTTTCATGTCTTAAAATTGTTTTGTGAGATAATTTGTTTTACTCTTCAACTTGGAAAGTTCATTACTCATGGGTATGTCCTCTCATCTTTCCAGAAAACATAGATGTAGATATTCGTCTTACAGAATTGTGTGAAGAAGTCAAGGTACAGGGCTTTTTTTCATGTATTAAACAAGTGAAATAACTATAAAAGTAGAATGTGCTAATTTTGTATGCTACTAGGGAATAAACAGTTTGTTTCAGGGATGACAGCATGTATGTTTTTTGCCAGCATTTATTTCAACTCTTCCTCCAAAGAGAAATCATGCAACTGATGCCAAAACTGAACTGTTGATCTGGTGGCTTGGTGTGTCAGTGGTAGCTGTGTAACTATTTATATCATGAAACTGAAAGTTTAGAAAGGTGGATTACTTGTATGAAAATCCCACTTTGAATTTTCTGTAGTTATGATTTGATTTCCTGGGGTTTGCTGTATCAAATAGCAGTGACACAAGGTCAAGCAGTATTCCTTTTTATAAAAGGAGATTCTGTAAGTCATCCCCTCATCTGAAAGTACTTGTTCTGATGCTGTCTCCTTTTCCTGTTTTCCCTACATTCTCAAGGAAACACTACTTTAAATGGCTTGGATTTGTCTCCCCATCTCTCTCCTTAGTCAGAACTAGCCCCAGCTGAATAACTGATTTCTGGGTCACAGCAAAGTCTAAAGGTTTGAAAACTTCTTGAAAAATTATCCATGCTTTGCTGCCAAGTGGGCCATCTGCCCAAAATGGAAGAACAGTCAGCTCAGCTTTAGTTACTGCAATAGTAGTATAACTGCAAGAAAATGTAATATGGCCTTTCAAAGGACATAATTTGTAAAACTGGAGACAAATTCAGCACTGCTAGCTCTCTATAGGCAACTAATAGTCTTACCTTATGTATTAAAATAGTTTTTATATTTATATAGCTTCTCTGAATTAGTCAGTTTCTCACTTACCTTTCTAAACATTTTCAGTTTTCTTCTTTCTGTTCTTTTGTACAGTTCTTATCAAAAGTTTCTCTTATTTCTCTTATTATTGGTTAAGCTGGTGTTTCTATATTCCCAATCCTTTTTTCTACTAGCTCTGTAATATTGCTACAGTTGGTTCTTTACTATCTTTTAGTTTTAAATCCTTTGGGATCGCCCTATGGGCCTACAATGAGTTTCTGAAAAACTTTTATTTTCTAAAATGGCAGGGGACATAAGCCTGGCTATCCACAATTGCTGTGGGACTGTATCACAGGATTACAGTATGTTGTAAAGAAAGCAAAACTTGTTTCACACCAAATTTGTCTTGGTATAATCTGGTTCTAGGAAGCCTGTGCTATTACACTGCTTCCTGACTACGCATAAAATGTATGTAGATATATAGCATCTTATAAAGGTTATTATGAGTTATAACTATTCTAAAATGGAGATATCTTTATTAAATTCTTACCATTTTATTGGAATTGGACTAACAGGGCAAGTGTCAATTTTTGGGTTCCTGATTTCTCTTCCTTTCAGACACATGATATTTTTATATGTTAGGAAATGCAACAGTTGAACCCAGTTATCTTTGCCATAAGTGGAATTATTGCTTTAATTTTTGGACAGGAGTCATAATTCTAAAAAGCAATGGGATAATATGTAATACAACATAAAACAATCTATTACTGTTGTAACATAGATTGATCCAGTGTCTTGGTTTGAGGATCCCCCAGGATATCCAGTTTTGATACTTGTTCTAGTTCTAGTATCTCATTTAGTAACCAGTATACTAGTTCTCATTTGGAAGTTGCTTTTTACATTAAAATTCTCACTTTATATAAGTGTATAAAGTATACTTTTTTTTTTTTTTTTTAATTCCTGTCTGTACATTATGGTTTCATCAGTGAATCACATAAGTATTTTTCCTGATTTCAGAAAATGGAAAATCCTGATGAACTGGCAGAACTTATAAATATGAATCTTGCTCAGCTTTGCTCACTTCTGATGGCTCTTTGGGGGCAGTTTCTGGAGGTCATTACCTTACAAGATGAGGTCACAGCTTTGCTAGCACAAGAGCACCACACATTAAGAGTAAGTATTGACCCAGGGACTTCATATGCTTACTGGGACACATTGTTATGGAAATGTGTATCAAAATGAGACTCCAGATTACCATTTTTCTATTTATATTTTAGAAAGCTGGTTGGAATTGTAAAGGGAGCTGTTGCTTTTCATTTGTTGCCTTGTATATAATGTATTATGTTGTTGGAATATAATGCATAAAACATATTATTTATGATTACGAACCAAGTAATTCACTGTTCTTTTGAATAAGAAATGCAGTTCAGAAGGCAGATTGCAGGCTGGGAAATAACATGTATTTGTGCAGACTGATGTACTTTTCTGTTGGAGCCATGTCTGGTGCCCACCCTACATTTTACTTCTCTGCTGCATTTAGGCTGCCTGTTTACATCATAAACAAAGTGTATTTCTTTCTGAATTAAGAGTTTATGATGTTAATGAGTTTTGAAAAGTCTCTTAATGGGATTTTGTAAAAGAAGTGTATGTGAAATGATCTGGCACGTGAGTTTGTGTGTGTGTACTAACACATCTGTAGTGTTGGTCTGTCTATGGGTGTGTGCAATTGCTGTGAGCTCTCTGCAAGCAGATTCACAGCAGTGCTGTTCCCATAGTGAAATATAATCCAGTATGGACTAAAGCATTACTCCTACTTGATAAGTCATGTTGGTTAGTGAAGAAGTCATGGTTGTGGAAATATCCTGTTTGGAGGCTATTAGAGAATAAATAGAATCTTTCAGCAAGAATGCAAGGGTTATTTGTTTCATGTGCTAGCCATAAAAAGGGGATCGTTTTATTGTCTGTCTGTGAATCTTACTTACCTTTCTGTGGTTTTCTACAAATACTGAAATCCCTCAAGTTAAGTGATGGAAGGTCTGAAACAAGGATACTGTTTCATTTAACCTGCTTTGCATTCACCTGCTGACTTGTTAGTGTTTGTACAAGTTTATATTTAATAAAACCAAAGGAAGAATTAATATATTAATTTTTACTGCTCCAGAAAAGACATTGCTAATGATTATGTATTTATCTTCTTAAACGTGTGTCCTGGCGTGACTTTATAGTGTTTGTATGTGGTTCTTTTTAAATTTGTGATGTAAGTCATCCTCCTTAGCTCATAAATGCCTTAATTATTCAGTTTTCCTTCAATTGTTTTAGGGAGTATAAATCAAAGTATTTATTATACTATGGGAATTGAGATATTGCACATATTAAAAGTATTTCAGTGATGCTTTCCAGTTTTGAAAAAAAATCAAATAGGAGTTCTCTTCCTCCCTATGAAAAAGAAAAGTATAATTTGATTTCATATCTGCATGCCCTGCATCCTCTTGAGTTCCTCTTATGCTCACTCCTTTTGTTATCTGTCACTGTACTTTGTGGATAATCTATAATTAATCAAAGACTGGAGAGGAGATGCAAGGCATGGGTAATCCTAAAATTACATTTTTATTTAGTGCCTGATAGCAGAAAGAACTCTGTAAAAATTGCATAATACAGCATTGAGAAAGGATTTTTACCTGAGCCAACTTAGAACCAGCAATGTCATATTACCTCATTTTTAAATGGACACCTGTTTTCTGCACTCCAGGATGTGGACTCATATCCAAGATTATATGAGTTTGTGTGAATACTTTGCAAATATATGTAAGTAAAATATATATAAGAAACCATTGCTCCACTGGGCTTCCCAAGTGGCAGTAGAGCAGGAACTCATAATCCATAAATTCAGTAAACCTTTAAATGAAAAAGAGATGCTAAATTTCAGCCTTATTGTTTTAAGAATGTGTTCAATTATTTGTGTTGGATCTTGTTTTGCAGTGCTTAGTATAATAAATTGCAACTTTTATTAATAATATCTTGAAAATTTATATTCAGAAGGATTGTATGATCATACCTCAGGAAATCTACAATGATGATCATGTTCCACTGGAGCCATTATCTGCACATACCAAGTGATGCAGGCTTTCTGGTTATTGGATTTAGTTGAGTTTTAAAAGATGATCTACTAATTCTCCTCTTTGTGGAGACTACATGTTGACATTTAGAGTCATGGAATTGATGAGGTTGGAAAAGATCTTTAAGGTCAAGTCCAACTCTCAACCCAGCACCACCACCACGTCCAGCACTAAACCAGATCCCCATGTGCCATATCGAAATGCATTTTGAACATTCCCACAGGTGGTCATTCCAGCAGTTCCCTGGGCAGTCTGTTCCAATGCTTTACAACTCCTTCTGTGAAAAAAAAAAAAAAATCTAATATCCAACCTAGACCTCCCCTGGCACAACTTAAGGCCATTTCCTCTTGTCTTTTCACCTGGGACATGGTAGAAGAGACAAATTCCCACCTGGCTACAACCTCCTTTCAGGTAATTGTAGACAGTGATGAAGTCTTCCCTGAGCCTCCTTTTCTCCAGGCTAAAAGTGATCCACTAGTTCTTCTCTTAAGAAACTTACCTGTCCTTTCTGGAATAAGAAACCTTTTTATTTTGGAAATGGATACTTTGATGTGTTCACTACTGGATGCTAAATCTCATTTTATCTTTTCTTCTTGCAATATTTCCAGACTATACCTTCCACAGGAAATTTCTCTCTGGGAAAGTTTATTAATGAGCCCTTTTAGAGAGTGATTAATCTGAGTGGATAAGATACTTGTGTTATAATACCTGCTAGAAAGGCCTGCCGCCTGTATTTGGTCAAGTGACTTTCACCCTCTTTGCATAGATGCTTATAAAACAAATGTTTCTGCTGAAGAGTTGTTCAAGTATTGAAATTATTATTTCAATAATTTTACTTATGGTTACTTAATCTTTCAGTATTTAACTCTTTTCAAATACTTGGAAAAGCACTTAAAGCATTAAAAAGTGAGGAACGCTTTAGGTAAAATTGAACATCCATCTACTACATGATCATACTGATAAGGTTTACAAATGTATTTTATCGAAAAAACTGCTCAGAGTATGTTATTTTATATTACAAAACATTTGAACACTAAACTAGTTCATCTCTTTGTTCTGTAGTGACATCTTCTGGTAGGTCTGAATATATTCTTCCAAAATTATTTCTTCCAGTTTGATTAGTCCTAAAATAGGAGGGCTGAAAACTGAGATCTCTGGCTGCTATTCATAAATATGCAGACACACAATATGTATTCCACAGCAGGTTTTATACACAGTTCTTCTGTTTACATTGGGAGGACCATAAAAACCATGCCTCTGGGAAGTCTGCAGAGATTAGGAGTAGCAGCTGCAATTTCCTCCTGCAAAGTCCTTGTGGAGTCAGCCCAAGTCAGTGGTTCCTGCGTCATTAGCAGAGCTGGCAGTGGCTCTGGTTCTGCAGAGCCTGTTTAGTCTCCTAGCAAGTGCCTTCTTAAGTAAGTTAAGCACCGATTAAACAGAATAAACTACTGTTGATTGGGGTTCTTTTCTCTCATTAATAAAGACTTATGTGCTTTTGGAGCTTGCTTTCAACTAGTTTTATACAGTTGCTATTCTACTTGGAGCTGTCTGGAGCTGGTAATGAGATTTTCTTCAAAAGCACTGAAATTACTTAATTACACATGGGATTTATTGCAAATGAAAACATGCCTTCCTCTTCTGTTGGAGAGAGTGCAGTATTCTAAAGATCTAATCTCCATATAACTCCAGGTACTTTATGTGCTCACATCTAAACTCAGAACTTCCTTGCTTGCTTCCTGGGAAACAACAGTGTGCCCTTTTCTTGACATATACCACAGACATCTACTAATTTGACAATGTTAATGTAACTATTACCTGACTGATTAGGAACTTTAATTAATTTTTTAATTCCTTAATTTAAAATGATAATGTCCACTCTTCATGATCAATTGTTCTAAAATCTAGTTTTTAAGCGGTAAAATTATCTGTTAAGTCTATTGTATAACAGTCCCCCGCCTTCCTGGGGGAAAGGGTAGAGATTAGCTCTGAAAACATCATGTATTTGCAAGGTAGGTCTGTTTAGAAAAGCTAGCTGGGAAAACACAGCAAATTATTTGGGAACATCAATTCTAATCCCACATGTGTATGTATAAACGCCTAACAACAAATTCTGAAAGAAAGAAAAATGAGTTCTGGCAAGAGTAGGATTTGCATTTACAAGAAACTGTTGAATTTTGTGTTTTCTTTTTACTCCAAAGCATTTTCCATGACTATTTAGAGATGATGTTATGACTAAGTTTAATTTTATGTAATACAGTACAATAAATCCTGGGAGGTTGGGACAGGACTTTCAGTTTCTATTGCAAATTAGAGTTTGGAGCTGAAATGTTTGTGATTTGGGATTGGGTTTTTTCTTAAGCAGTTTGGAACAATTTTTTTCTCGAAGTTCATCTTGAATTAAGAAAACAAAAACGTGCAGAAGCTACGGAAGTTAATCAAAGTGGTACTCTCTAAACGTATACAGGGCAGTGTATCAGGAGGGAAAATTAACTCCATGCAAGTGCTTATCTCTGAACAAAATTAATGTGGTCCTGAGAATCTGTTGTTTGCCAGTTTATGCACAAGATTTTCAGTGAGCCATGTTTGTGCTCAGGGTGGGTACAGATGCTGGCTGCAGCTCTGAGTGAGAGAGCTGAGGAAACTGAACTAGGTCTTCACACTTGTTGCCAGTTTCATACTGAAAACTCCCACAGTCTGTTCAGGAAGTTCCATCATTTAGGAGCAAGACCCAGAGAATATTAAAGAAATAAAGTCATAGGAGGCCAAGAAGTGCTTGGTAAATAAATTATTGATTTACTAGACTAATATGTAATTCTCTAAGTGGGATAGAAATTTTGTTTAAATTGAGACAACCAAATTAATGTTAACAAAGAAACTGTTGCCAACAACCATTGCACAACCCATTCTGTTTGGTTTGTTTTTTTTTTTATGCAGGTAATTTGTCATTTGCAAAAAATAAAATGCATATTGATTGAGTTAATGTTTATATAGAGTATTGGAAATGTGAGTAATCTCATACAAAAACTTTGGGGTTTCTAGATACTACATTTTCAGTACATTGATTATGTTTTCATTTGCAGCAAATTGCTGTATAATTCACATCCTCTATTTTAGCATGTATTGGATAGTAAAATTTTGATGGTTTAATACATTTGATGGTAAAAACCATGCTGTCATGTGTTATTAAATACCACTTCAGTATTGTATTGTTTATTGACCTCAGTCATACAATTAAGTCTTTAATACAGAGCTTATAATTAATGTACATTCTGTTACTATCTTCACCATTTGCAGCCAAAATCTTTGCAAACAAAAATTCTTTTGCACAGTAATTTACTATGGGCTAGAGCGTACTTACGGAAAGTTTGAAACACTCCTCTATATTTTGATACTGCAGACTATCCAATGGGTTTCTGTTTCTGAAGGTAATACTCAGGCTCATTCAGAAGTGTTAATTGAACAGTCATTTCCTTTCTCCACATCAAAATTTCCAATAATATTTTTGTGTGTTATTGTTTGAGACTGATTTGGATGATTGATTTATTGGAAATCAAATTTTCAGCAGGCAGTTGAGTCTAATATAATTCCCAGTTATCCAGAGCACAAATTAAAATTGTTTTAGTCAGTAGTCTTGTCTGTGACACCCATTCAGAATGAATATCTTAAAAAAAAAAAGTAACTGTCTGTATTATACATGCAAATGATACATTGATGCATAGAAATGCTGGTGGATTTTTAAAAATATTTGTAAGGTGAAATAAGCTCTACCTTCATTTGGATCTTGCAGGTGCGCAGATTTGCTGAAGCTTTCTTTTGCTTTGAGCATCCTAGACAAGCTGCTCTTGCCTTTCAAGAACTACAGTGAGTAGCCTTTGGAATTCCACACTACATAGCAGGCAGTACTGTTGCTTTATAATTTATGTTGTGTAGAAGTATCATTGCAAAAATACATAAGAGATTCAAGAGAAACTTTTGTTCCCAAATTAGATTTAAAGTACTGGAAGTTATATAAGTCATTAAATAATCCAGCTATTAATAGTTAATTAGTAGAAAAGCTTCTACTAAAATGAATTAAACTGTTGGTAATTTCTATTAATGTAAAAATAAAGAGTTCTGTTTTTTTCATGGAGGGCTGCTTCCTTTTTTCAGTGCTCAGAGTCATCTACAGGTGTGTGCAGCTATCAAAAACATTTCCTTCTGCAGTTCTCTTCCACCTCTCCCTATTGAATGCAGTGAGCTAGATGGAGATATGAACTCGTTGCCTATTATCTTTGAAGATCGGTATTTAGATTCAGTTACTGAAGGTAAACACACCTCACAGTACAATTTCCTCTTTAAAGAAAAGAGCAAAAATTATGTAAAACTTGAGTATCTTTTTATAAATTTCTTGCTGGCTTTAAAGGACTACATTTATTTGATAGGATATGGGGGTTTAGCTTGAGTTTTGAGGATATGTAAAATTCTGTATTTGCTAGTGTGTTATAGTATCACTTATCTGCATAACCTTATTGTAAACATACTTTCTCTTCCCCTCCCCACCTCCCTGTTCTCTCTTCTGTGACAGATTTGGATGTACCCTGGTTAGTAGCTCAGAATGTTCCAAGGGCAGAGTCCAACAAACTGGATAAATTTGAAGCTGAAGAAGGTTTTGTTGCTGGTTTTACTAGCCCAGAACTGAAAACAAGACCTGCTGGTGCCTCTGTCTTTTGGCATTCAGAAGCTGAAAAGATGTTAACAAAAACCTTCAAAGGGAAAAATGAAGATGCAAATAAATCCAAAGCAAAGGTTGCTAAGCTCATAAAAACAATAAAATCTGAAAATACAAAGAAAGTTGTAAAACAGAACTCAAAGGACTCTGTGGTGCTAGTGGGATACAAATGTTTGATGGGTGCGGCACTGGAGAATGCCTGCAGAAGGTTAGATGGTGAGCCTTCATACAATGCTAACGAAGGGCTGGACCCTAGGGCAGGTGAAATTCCTTGTGATACAAAGGCCTGCATCAGGCAAATAACTCGAAGAGACCTTCCATTGTTGCCATATGAAGAAATGGCTGTCAAGATTGAAGGTGACCAACCAGGTCCAAGTAGTCCTGTGCACTGTGAAAGTGAGGCTATTTTTGATAGACTGACTATCTCCCAGACAGGTTCTGGAACTATTCAAGCAGATACTGCTTTACAACACAGAGGTACACTTGAAGATTGTCATGGAGGTCAACCATCTTCCTCAGGAGTCAGGACAACTGAGGTCAAACCAAATAATAAGAATCTTTATGAAGAGGAGAAAGGAGTGGCTCACACTGGATCATGGGCTAAGTTTCCGCAAGATGAAGTGCATGAAGAAAGTTTGCTGACACCCAATATTCAGTCTTCAGAAACTGGAAATAAATTGAATTTGGGAGAACAGGAACCCATTCTTGAAAAGGAAGAGGTCCATGACAGAAATTGTCAACATACCAGTGACATCTTGACAAAAATGAAAAGCAATCCACCTACTCTTTCAACAAAAGAAAGTCTAATATCTGCAAGTGGAGACATAACTAAATTACCAGATGTTAGTGTGACATATGCCTCTTCCAGATTTTCAGATTCAGGTGTAGAAAGTGAACCAAGTTCTTTTGCAACTCATCCCAACCCTGATCATGTTTTTGAAAATGTTCATGGACAAAGTGCACACAATGGTGAGAGAGCATTTCCTCAGCCCTTACTAAAACCAGACTGTGCAATAAAAAACACGATTGAAAGCCATTGCACTGAGAGTACAAGTGCTGTAAGTGAAATACAGTCATCCCTGACATCTATAAATTCACTGCCTTCAGATGATGATGAGCTGTCACCTGATGAGAATTCAAAGATATCTGTTGTACCTGAATGCCAGCTAAGTGACAGCAAAACAGTTTTGGATCTAGGAGCAATTGACTTGCCAAAATGTGATGACAGTAAAACATCAAGCACCAGTTTGCAGGAAAAGCTTGTTGTGTATTCAGGGCACTTAGATAACCAAACTCTGTCTATACATTCCTCACTCTCAGGAAAAGATGATCTGTTACACTTGGTTGTTTCAGATGAGGACACGCCTACTGATTTAGAAAGTTACAGCCCACAAACTGGCCCTGGCACAACCTGCAAGGACTCTCAGGACCATGAAAGGCATCCTAGAGCTACAGAAAAAACAGTTAAGTTGTGTTTGGAAACAACTTGTATGGGTGAGCCATCTGCTGTTTCAGGTTCTTCTTCTGTAAATGCAGCGGTTAAAAAAACAAACAAAGTAAAACATATTGAGCCTTTAGAAATAAAGGGCACAACTGAAGAACTGTCAGTAGCTAAAAGTGAAAGTGGTACAGATAATCTATCTCCAGCTGGTAGTGCTGACATGGTAAAGCAAGGGCTTGTTGAAAACTATTTTGGCTCTCAAAGCAGCACAGACATTTCAGACATTTGGCCTATGGACAACAGCAATCCTGTCAACCTTCAGAAGGAAGCACATGAAAAACAAATTATTTGTTCTTCCCAACAAGACGAGGAAGAAGAGGAGGATCAAGAAATGATTGAAAATGGGTATTATGAAGAAACCAATTACAGTATATTAGATGGAGCTTGCAGTGCTGACCATGATCATGGCTTAGCAGAAGAGAGAGCCCTGAGATCTGAAATGATTGACAGTGGACACCTGCAAGACATAATGACTGTGCCCCCTGTCTGTACACCTGGTTGTTTGTCTTTCCCTTCCTCTCTGAGAGACTCTCCCTGCAATGTTACCTCTTCTTCAAAGAATAAATCCGATGCAATTACACAACAGCCAGGCAGCACATCCTATAGCTCAGCTTCAGCTATTTCCTGGTATGAAAGCTTCCCAAAACCTCAAATGTTAGCGTAAGTGACTGTTTTAAAACAAGCTTTTTACTTTTAAAAATTACGTTAATGTAAGAGAGAAGGGGGAAAGAAGCATGATTGGGCTGTAGAATGCCCCAGAACTGTGGCTTGGGGATTCTGCATGCCCAAGCAACACCAGGTTCTAGATGTTCAGATAAAAAGTGTCTTAGCACTAAACTTCTTCTAAGAGTTATCTTGTAATTTCATATGGTTTGAAAAACAAGCAAAACAGGATTTTTCTTTGTTATGTTTTAAAAAAATAATCATTCACCTGAAGAATGATGTTGTAAAGGCTACTGAGCATAAAAATGGTGTTTTATGAAATGAAAATTGTTAAAATAGCAAGCTTGGGAAAATATGCTTTGACTTTAAAAACATAAATCCAAAAACATTGTGTAACTGGTTGTCCATCAGCTTAGCTAAGTGAAGTGAAGTGTAACACAAGCTATGGTAATGGCCTTATATGTAAATCTTAACTTCAGATATCAAAAATGTAACATCTCAGGCACCACAGTGCTCTAAATTGGACTGGCAGTTTGGATACCAGGAAAGCCAAATTTAGAGGAATGTCAGGGATCCCAGATTGTATCTCTTCTTGCTGTAAACATAGGAGTTTCCCTGATATCCCCCTGCTACTAAATGGTCATGTGAAGCAGCAGCTTATGTGTTGTATTGGAAGTAAAATGTTGCTATGAGAGAAAATTCAAAAGAGAAGTATAAACAAACACTGGGCAGGTGGAAGAGATAGTTTGTGAAAAGCAGCTTGAGAAAAGAAAGAAGAAGTGAGCAGTCAGGTGGAGGAAAACGGGTTAGAAGTGGCCAGAAAAGTACCTTCAGAAATACTGTATGGTGGGTACTGGTGTGGAATGAGAAAGATGAGGAGCAGAGACGACTCAGGTTGTTCCATAACAATAAAAGTGAACTCAGAATAAAATCAAGGACTTGGCAGTGGGAAAAGCAGAGTCTCCTGGAACATGAGATAACTGTGAATCCAGAGAGTATGATCTGCTCCATAAGGAACCACTCTTGGTGTGTTCAGGAAACATGCCTTGAGTACAAACTCAAGTAGTTTCTGTTGCAGAGTGATAAGAGCAGCTGTCAGCAGTGGTTTCTGTTCATGCTGACTTCATTGAGGCCTGTTCCTGCCAGTTAGTGAGGAATGAGCTAAAGATAAAGCTGGGGAAACAAAGAACAAAAGGTAGAATGGTAGAGAAATTGAGCAGGCAGAAGAGGATGGGGTACAGCCTGATGCCATGAGGAATCATGCAGAACAGATGGATTAAGGAAGCATAAGAAAGCATAAAGCTTTATGTGCTGCAGGGAAATTGGTTTGCAATTAGGAAGGCCATGCACAAAAACTAAGAGAAGTGGAAGCAAGGGAGGAAGAAACACATTGAGCTCCTAGCATGTGAGGATCTCAGCTATTAAAAACCTTACAGTGTATGCCTTCATAGAATATGCAAAAGATCAGAAGTCTGGATCTGGCTGTTTCAGAAGCAAGTATCAGTTATTCAGCCTACCACAGGAACTTTATGGTGAGACATTACAGCACTGACTCCAGCTCTCTTCTGACCTAAGAAATGGGCTTGGCAAGAATTATCAAAAGTCAGTGAAAATCTTAAGCTTGACTTCCAATTGGTTATAATTTCTATAATTTTTTTATTGTGTGGAAACAAAGCTGTTGCTTGCTCAAGACCACAATGAACCCAGCAATTTCAGTGGCTTCAGAAATACTTGAGAGTTTGCAAAGACCATCAAAGGAGAGAAGAGAGTAGAGCTTGAGATGTGGTTTTTATTACAGAGGAAAAGGGGCTGTAGGAATATGCAGTAAAAATATTCTGAGGAAATGGCTTATTTTGTGAAAACAGTAATTTGATAAATATATTTTCCTTCATATTAAATATACAGAATACAAAACAAAATGGCAGTAGAAAACTGTATCCTGGAAGACCCCACATTTATCTAGCAATAGTAAATGTATAATAAGTATTTTTTGTTCCAGTTTCCTACAGGCTAAAGAAGAATTGAGGCAACTTAAACTTCCTGGATTTATGTATAGTGATGTTTTCAAACTGGCTTCTTCAATACCTTATTTCAGTATGGAAGATGATGAGTGTTCAGAAGAAGGAGTACATCTTATAGTCTGTGTCCATGGCCTAGATGGTATGCTGGGAAATGTGATATTGTACAAGAAAGTAGTTCAGATTACCAGTGAGATTTAGCTTTGGTCATTCGAACTCTGAACTGAACACCTGAAATAAGCTCACTGGAGGGAAATGGGAATCTGAAGTTGTACTGCTACATTTGACAACATGTTCCATAAAATCTTTTAAATTAAGAATTCTCTGTCTTTAATAAAACTTCTCTACACATAAATCTGTTTAATGCCATAGTTCACATCAAATGCATCTTTCAGGTTTTTATGTTGTAAAAGACTTTGTCCATGTTGCAGTAATAGAATGGAGTTACTGACAAAACTGTTTTCTTTAGAATTGCTCTGTTGTCAGGAAAATGAAATATGTATATCTTGTTAGGAAAAAGAAATAATACATGTAAAACGCAGTCGAGTGTTTATAAGGTTTTAAAAGGTTAAGTCACTGAATCACAGTGTGGTTGAGGGTGAAAGGGATCACTGAAGATTGTCTCGTTCAACTTCCTTGCTCAGAGCAGAATCACCTACAGCAGATTGTCCAGGATACAGCCCAGTTGGGTTTTTGAATATTTCTAAGGACGAAGATTCTACTGTGGTAGAAGTGAGAAAACCTCTTTTTAATTGAAGGGGTTATAATGTTTAAATGCCTTTAAAATATTCACCTGCTTTTAGTTCAAAGTAAATATGCTTATTAAGAAACAACATCCCCTCTAGCTTTTGTGTGTTTGAGACACTCCTTAAATTAACAATGTAAGGAAACACAAGAGGGCAGTAGAATAGTGTATTGGACTTCACCAACACTGCACAGGCACCTTCTTCATTTTTCAAATTACTAAGTTAAAAAAATAAAATAACAGCATAGTTTTTCTCTCCTCATTTGGGCAGAAAACAGCCTTTGTTAAGTACTTTTTAGAATAGGACTTGGAGGTATTCCCGCTCACTAGTGTAGATATTCATGCTATTGCATGTAGAAGAGGCACAAAAGTTAACTTGACTGAGAAGCCTGTTGTTAAAAAACCATGTGTTTGAAGCCTTAGAAAGTCCACAGTTAGAATTTTCATATGAAATGGCGAGCTTATACAAGCTATTCCCTATAAATGACAGATGTTAATAAAAATCCTGTTCTCTAATTAAGGCAGAAAGGCTAGCCTTTCTTTAAAAGCATCCGTGACTACTGATGTGGAAAATCTTCAGGATGCTAGTTAAACTAGCATTTGTTTGGGGTACCAACATATCTAAAAGTATCTTTTTCTGCTGATAGTTCACTCTGCCTTTTCATTTTATGGAAATACTCCTCCTTTACTGAATTCTTTAAGCTTGCTTTGAGTCCTTTAATTTTCAGAATTTATCAGAATTAATTAGGTTTCCAAGAATGTAATGTTCACAGTGCTGTGTATCAGTTGGAGGCTTAGACAAAATCAAACATGACTTCCTACATCCTTACTTTTTTAAAAGTGTTTGCATCAAATGTCATTTTCATAAACCATTTTGTCATTTGAGTTGACATTGTAGTTTATCTTTCCAAGTCTTATTGAATTTTAATTAGAGCTGAGAATATAATTAGCTGTGTTTAAATATAAAGCTAGAGATTGATTTCAGTATTCTGAGTGCTTTTATTGCGAGTTAACGTTGCAGAATCTAACTCTTGATTGTTTTTCTTTTGAAGGTAACAGTGCAGATCTGAGATTAGTGAAGACTTACATTGAGCTAGGGCTGCCTGGAGGAAAAATTGAATTTCTTATGTCTGAAAGGAATCAGGTATTTGCCAACTAAAAAAGAATTTTTGTAAAGCTATGAACAGTGTAAATCTTCAGACATGTTTATTTAATGGCACTATTGTGTATACCACATTTTGTATATTTTTAGTGTATTCTCATGGAATCCATGATTTGATCTGTGGCTTGTGTCAAAGTAATTACAAAATCTTGTGTGGTATTGAAAGTAAATATTTTAAGGGGTAACATTTGTTACTACCAATTTGTAGTGTGCACTGAGTTCTCTGCATAAGCAGTTTGGATTGTGGATAAAATATGCTCAATACTAGTGGTAAAAATGGTAATAGTGAAAACTGGTGTGGCAAGAAGGGAGATGTGTTATTTCAGAGGATCTGAGAAATACAAAATTCCAGTTGCATATTCTTTTGTCAGCATACTGCAAGATCTACTTCATAACACTGAACAAATATCAAATTACATCTTCTGTTAAACTTTTGTGAATTTTATTATTTTCTGATGAAGTAAACTGGCCAAAGCACAAAAGACCAATTTTTACTTTTTGTCTGTGTGTATGTGTGTATTACATTCTGTATTAGACATACTTCAGAGATTAACTAGAACAAAGTCTTGTCAGTGGCTCAAACAAAAGCTTCATTTAGTGCACTAGCATCTTATAGTAGCTGCTGGGATGCTTTGTGAAACAGGCTGGATAGGCACCAAGCCAGGCTTTCTCTTCTCTAGCCCTATTGTTTGTGTCAGGGAGCAGCTGTGAGACTTTCTGATTTGTGGATTCCACTGAGACCACTGAGCTTCATAGCTGCTGACAGACTTTTCTTCTTAACGTGGGCTGTTTCTTTTTGAATGTTTTTACTTCTGTATCCATAGCATACAGCTGAGATTAATTCTGTGGTTCATATACATTAGTAATTTAGTTGCAAACAAGGAAATTGAAATTATTTACCTTACAGCTTGTTTTGGAAAAAATACTCAATAATCATTCCTCATTGACTCCTTCAGTTAATCACATATTTTATAAACCAGTACAATTTCTCCCTCAGGAGGCAACTGAACAGACTTAGTCCATTTATTATTTCTTACAATTAGATGTGAAACAATTTCTCTTCATCCATGATATCCTTCCTGGCCCGCTTGAAACTTCTTGTCATTTAAAATTGAATGATCAGAACTAGACAGGGCATTTAAGATGCTTTTGCACTACGGACTGACAAAATGCTCTATTGCTATTTTCTTTCCTTGCTTTCCTAACATAGCTGATTATATGCAACACAGATGTGTAGATTATTGTTTGCACATACAGTTAGGGCTGGTTTTCTCTATTTAACATTGGTTTGCATTTCTTACCATTTTATCACCCAGGCATGCAGTAGTATAAGATTCTTCTGAAATTCTGGTTGGTTCTAGATTTGACTACCCTGGATATTTAGTTTTGTCCACAAATTCATATTTCATCTCCTTCTTTCCTTTCCCAGCTCATATACCAATATGTTGAACACTACAGATTTTAGCACAGATCCTTTGGAACTTGGGTTGAAAAGTTCTAGGCAGGCTTTGCATATCTCTTAATTTCTTATTGCTGATCATTGGAGTGAATCAGCTATGAACTGGGGATAAGGTCTTAAGAATTTTGTTTGTTTGTTTCATTTTGAAAAACCAGTATTACTGTAGACTGCTGTTGCAGTGATTGTCTCATCTCTATTTCATGGGAAGTGTGATAAAATTTTGAATATACAGTTTGGTCTTCTGCTTCACTACAGATAATAAGTGTAGAGAACAGCTTAGAAGTAAGGCTGGGTGTGTGATGTTAAGATTTGTTTTGGTGTTTTAGAAGAAAGTAGTTTTACAGTAAAATATGTATCACTTTATTCTGTGTTACAAGAAAATGATATGAAAATTTTATAATAACTAGCTGTAGTGTTTGTATTCAGAGTTAATATTGATGCTTTTATTTGTATGCTGTTGATAGAAATAGTGGGGAGTAAGAATTCAGACTGAATGCAGAATGTATATTGCTGCATTAGAAAATACAGTTATTATTTTTTATTTCTTTTATTTTACAGAATGATACCTTTGCTGATTTTGATTCCATGACAGATCGTCTTTTAGATGAAATTATACAGTATATACAAATTTATAATCTACCCCTTTCAAAAATCAGGTAATATCTGTTCTATACTATTTATAGAAATAAACTTAAAACTAGAGCCCTGGGTTGTTTTAAACTGTGATGCTCAGGAGCAGGCCAAAAGAGAGATGGGATAAAGCAATTTGGGACAGGGGAGGAGTAGGGGAAAGGAGAACAATGGAGAGAGAGGGAATTGCCAGATGGAAGAAGAATGAACAATGTTATAAGCTCATCTGTTGGTGGTTTTAGGGCAGAGATTAAGCATTACATTTAAGGAATTGCTGTCCTGTGCTTCTGCATAATAGAGTTCTGCAGAAAAACAAATAGTATTTTGAGAAAGTCAAAGGAACCCATAATAGCACTATTCCAGGAAGTTAGCTTCCTTCTGATTTTATAGTCCCTTCACCAAGTATGACATCACAGACTCCTTGTCTTGTCACTCCTACAGGGCACTTTCATCTTACCTGTCATGTTGAAGGGCAGTTGCATGAAAATACATTTCATTATTTTTTATGTTTTCTGATTGTTTCATCTGCTAAAGAACGTGTTTTACATCTTATTAGAGGACTTACCACAGTCTATGCATTCCTTTTACATTTACTTCCAAGGAATGCCCATTGCATTTATTTTCTCAAAGTAGGATGCACCATTTGGGCAGACTACCTTACTAACTTGGCAGTGTTAGCTCATCAATAGATGAAAGGAGCTAATTCAAGCCTGACTTCATCCATTTGTTTAGACATCCTCCAATTATACATCCAGAAGGTTTTTTGCCTTGCTAGTCACATGTGTTTCTGACAAGTTTCTGCATTAACATGTGTTTGGTAGGCCTTGTTCAGCTGGAGGAAACATCTAAAACATTCAAACATAATCTCACTATTTTAAAAAAAATGTTTCTGGTTTGAAATAGGTAAGATCTGACATGCTTAATTTTGTCAGTAAACTGTTGATTTAAAAAATAAAAAGCACTGTGTGAGATGATATTTTTGTTTCAGACTACATGGTAGCACCCTTGGTATGGGAGAGAAGAGTTCTGTAACCCCCCAGCATACACTAGGATCTTGTCTCCCATGCTGTTGTCTGAAGGCTGTAATGAGCAAGCCCAGCCACTTATCTTCTCATTGTTTATACCTGAGAACTGAACTCTTGTTTGCTTTTGGTTTGCTTCTCTCATAAGACTTCCAAATTGTAAATAGTTTTCACTTTTGTTTCTCATCACTTGAAAGAAAAAAAAAAAAAAACCTATGAATTTTTATTTTAGTTTCCTTTATAAGGTGTATACTTGTCTTGGACCCTACTGAAACAGAAGTTTTCATTTCTCAACTCAAGCTTTTCTTATGAGAAAGTTAAATCTGCCAACAAATCCGCTGTTCTCTGGTAGCTACATGAGAGAGCTGTTAGAAAGGCGTGCCTCTATGCAAGGCCTTGAAGGGACAACCCAGAAAGTCTGGGAAAGTACTGCTGGGAAATCCTCAGCTCAAGAAGCCAATGCTCTCCTTTCTCATTTTGGTTATGCCACTGTAGAAAGCAGCCCTTGTAGTAATCTGTGGTGTCCTGAATGATGCTGGTTTCTCCTCATGAAATATCCCTATCTCCTAAAGGAAGTGTTCTCTCTACAAGTGCTGCTCCATAACCCAGTCAAAATAGATATCAGTCTCCAGATCTGTGATTTTGTATGGCAAAAGCCAACATCCTAAGATGGTTGGATTATGTCTTGCTTAAACAGTTGGACATCAGCATCCCAGGGCTTTAATATAAGGACCATCTTGTTTATGGTGGGAGTTTCAGCTTCCTTAGCCTCGGATTTGGATAGATTAATTTTCTATTTCTATATTTCCAGTTGGCACATATGCTCTTTCTTTTGTTTCCCATTTACTCTTTTTTCCCCTCCCATTCTCTATTATCCCTAATGCCGGCTTCGTGAGTTACACAACTGCTCCTGCAGTGACCATTAACAGCCCATTGGAGACCTCTGCCATACCATACCTGTACCTACAGTCTTCAACAGCACACTTCATTCTGCTGATACACAGATCAGGCCACACAGAATAACTACTTGTTATTAATAGAAACTGTCGTGAAACTAAAACAACTTTAGACTTGACTTTTGGTACTTCACTGGACAATGATTTTTGTCACAGCTTAAGCAAATCAAAATCAGCTGAGGTCAAGATAAGTCCAGAGATGTTCTGGGATTCTGCCCTTTATTTGGATAAATGCAGAGTCTCATGCTCTCAAGTAATGGTGAAATCCTACTTACTGTGTTATATTCCTGTACTGAGAAAAGACACTCCTGGTACCACTGGAATAATGTCAGCTTCTGTAAACATTTTTGGTACTTGTAAAGCTAATACCAATTATTTCAGCAATTCACTAACACATCTATTCATCTCTGAACAAAACCTTTGTGCTCATAAGCAGCATGCAGCAAGCATAAGCTTGATTCAAAACAAATGCAATTTGCCTTATAAAAGAACTATTTAGTAAAGAATCACAGGAACCTTTTGGTTGAGGGGACATCTGGAGGTCATTTGCACCAGTCATACCGATGCCACCATCAAAGTTAACAAAACTTTGAAGCATGTCAAATTGCTCAGTCATACCTATTCAAGTTGGATATCTGTGAGGATGGAAGCCCGCCCAGGTAACCAGGCAGCTGGGGAATAAACCACCTGCTCTTATAAGGTAGTTTCAGAAACCATTTTGCACATGTCAGGCCTTCTGATGCTACAAGGCATTTCTGATGACTTGTATTGGACTTTGACCTCAGGTAGATTAATCAGCTTCTCATCCTCTTCACTAAGTAACATTGGCTCATAAAAACAACCAAAATTTTTTAATGCTATGCATATACTAAAACATCTGTTTGTTGTTTCAGCACCTCATTGATTATGAATCTTGATTGATTTTTCTTCCATGAATTTTTAGAGTTATACAGGATTTTTGTTTATTAATGAGGTGTTGCTGTGTCTGATTTTCTAGCATGATCTGAATTGGTAGACTTGTATCATAAAGCATGTATGTATAAAAACTACAATTCTGTTAACTTCAGTGTGTTAATCATATATTCAGAAAATTGTAATGTTGCCACCTAGTGTTCATTGCTTTTGCAGAGCATCCCATGAGTAGGATAGATTACATTCCTGTCTTACACTTTCAAGACACTATTTGAAGTTTTTTCCTTTTCCTCCCCTTTTTGATTTGAGCAAAATTTTAAACCTTTCTCTATTTAAAAAAAAATTAAGACTTATTATGTTCACCTAAGCATCTGAATTGGACCACAATGTATTTCTGTAACCTTTATTATAATTCTAAGGCTTTTCAAATTAAGTAAAAGTGTTTAATCTTATAAGTATATTCACACAGCTGATTGTGAGCTCCCAATTTTCCTCCAAATGGATCTTTCATGTTTCTGAAGTATTGGTTAGGTATGCCTGTACTCTTGAGAGATGATAGAATTGATAGATGGATTGCCGCTTTTTTCACAGAAAATGCCCTTTGTTATGGCACAATATAAGAGTTTCTCATCCCCTTATGACTTTTAGTAAATACTGTCTGAACTGTAGGAGAACTGTCAAGAGAGTGTCTCTGCTAATGTTCAGATCTTCTTTAGAAAACAATCTGTTTTACTCAAAAGCAGTTACATCATGCAGAGCATCTTCAGGATCAATTCAACTTCTGTGGGCTTGTTCTTAAAGAAATCTTGTTCCTAAAGAATCTGTGTTTTTGTTGTTCTTGTGTGGATTTTATGATGTTCTCCAAGGGAATAGCTTTAAATTTTAGTATTCAAGAAAGCAGCTCAGTGTTTTGTTTTGCAAATGCAATGCTGTTGTGCTGACACCACAGAGGATACACAATCTTTCATTTCAAAATTAGTTAGGCAAATATAGCAAGCTCAAGCAAAGAATTTCTCATACAAATACTATTAGGTAGTTAAAGCAACTGAGAAGAATATACATACATGCTTAAACTATGTATTAATAATGTATAAAAAACGCTTTTTCTGTCATAGAAATGCATATTTATTTTGGAGTTTAGGAGTTCAGGGTGGTTCTGCCATTCTATAACCAGTTGTTTGAATTTTTTTATTTCTTTAAATTGATATTTTCCAAGGCAGCGATTCTTGCTTGGGAAGCATTTAAACAGTCAAGTAATCTTTCAGTATTGTATTTTACACAGATGTTACAGGAAGCTTTGTTTTGGCTACTTTTGTTGATGAATGTAGTGATACAGAGCAAACAGGAAGGATGATCCTAGAGCTATAATGTAGCACATTATAATGTGATCCAGCAATGATAATTCTACTGTACATAATTTTGGATGGTTTCACCATATCCTGGGGTTGCATCTGTAATGCAGGAAGGCACTTCTTCCTTCTAACTTTGTGAGTCTGGTCCCTACTGTATTACTCTTTAAGTCAGTGCCTAGTCTGGTGTGGTCCTTACCTCAGCAGGGATCCCTAAGCATAATAACTAGAATTGCTTAATTTTGTAGTGTCTGTTTTAAAGAAATGCTTTATATAGACTTGTGTGTATGACAGTAAACACCTCATAGTAAATTATTTTTATCCTTAGATACAAGAATCTAAAGAGTCTCATCTGTCAACTAAGGAGACACTTAAAATAATATTGTCCTGACAGAGGCATATTCTTCAATTGCTTGCTCAAGCTGATAATCACTTCTTTTGGTCAATCTGGCAAGCAGATCTGAGATGCTGCTTCTGTTTTTAAATAATTAGGTTCGGTTAAATAATGGTCTTCCCCCTTGTTAGGACTACCTTTGGAATCTGTCTCCACTAGATTGTTTCAGGAATGCTCATACATTTATCATGTTGAGTACCATCACATGCCAAAGTAATGATGTTCTCAGTCATGCATGGCTCATAAAATATTTTCTTAATAGTTGATGCTAAGAGAAATGAACCCAGAAATAATCTTGGGTTTGGGTGGTAGATGCTGGAGGAACAATAGTTTGGTTTTGTTAGCTTTTCAAAAATGCTGTATAAAATATTTCTGGAGGAGATCAAACATGTTTGTAATGAGTTTGTGCAGCTTGAGAGATATGGACAAGCTATGCCTCCTGTATGACATAAAAACACGTCTGAATGGAAAGTTTTCATTAATTTTTTCCTATGCTCTCTCAGCATTTCATGACACTGGTTTTCTTTTTCTCTGTTAAAAGAAAAGAAAAATCCTGCCATAAAATTCCATGCTATATTGCTTTTTCTTTTTAAACAGCTTTATTGGACACTCACTGGGTAATTTAATAATCCGTTCAGTGCTCACAAGACATCGATTTAAGTATTACCTCAACAAACTTCATACCTTCCTATCTCTGTCTGGACCACATCTTGGTACCCTCTACAACAGCAGTGCTCTTGTTAATACAGGTGAAGTATTATTTTCAGTAGTATTAGTTTAAGGGCAATCTTGTCTTTGAAATGCACTTAGCAATTTCATGTGGGGTGCACATTTCTGCATTACTGTGATTTTGAGAATCTGCATATTTCACTGTCATAAGCAGACAGAAGTATTATAAAAATAAAGTATTCATAAAAGGATGTGCAAGAGGTGATTGGTGTAAGTATTTTCTAGTATGTTTGGTTCAGATTTTCTGTTGCAGCATAAAGAAACCCCAGTTTTGATCTGCTGAGTTCAATTTATTATAAACTGAATTCAAATATACTTAATCTGCCAAAGAATTAGATAAGATACATTAAAATAATTCTGAACTATTTGTGTCTTTTCTCTCTCAAAAATGCCTTACAACCTGCAGTGTGTTTCTGCAGATGTGCATGGTGAGGGAGGCAAGATTTTTCTGAAAAGCCAGTTAGCCACATTATTATTATTGACTAAAAAGAGAATATAGCACCATAGAAAACATTCTACTATGGTATTCCTGTGAGAAAATTCTGCTTCCTTTTTTCAAGTTACATTTAATGAGTTCAGTTTAGAAATTGGAGAAGTAGTGCCTGTTGTTTTTTGAACATCAAAATGTTCTAATATTATATAAATTTAGATTATACTATTGAAATATAGTGTGTATATTCTGGCTAGCATTACTGTATTTACACTTTCTGGAAGTTATTTTTTGTGAGCAGGCATGTACATTAGTGGAAATAAAGGCCTTCATGCTTCATTGTATAGATAGACAGGAAAGAAAATGAAAATTAAAACTGTTTCTAAGCTTGACAATGCTTACATGAAAAGTCAAATTAACATCTGAGAGACTGTTATGAACTTTACATATTACACTAATGGTTAATTAGTTTCCAGATTTTATTGTGGATCTATACTCATGTTGTACCTAACAATGCAGGACTGTGGTTTATGCAGAAATGGAAGAAGTCTGGTTCTTTATTGCAATTGACATGTCGAGACCACTCAGATCCACGACAGACATTCTTATATAAACTCAGTAAAAAAGCAGGTAAGCTTTGTTAATGCTTCCTATGTCTTAAAGGCAGCTGTGTATAAATGTGAATAGGAAACCTAAGAAAAAGAACTCATTTTCAAAAAGGTCCTGTTTCAGTTTTAATATTTAAGAGTGCCTTTAGTCTTGTATTCTTCAAGTAAACAGTAAACCATTTTTATTGCAGAGGTAGGATATTCCTTTAGGATAATTACTATAGGATTTCCTTCCTAATTAATGAGCAGAACTTGAATGCAGCCACTATACCACGAGATAAACAGGGGATTTTTAAAATATCTATCTATGAGCCACTGTGTGGTGAGTCAAGTACATTCATAGACATTTAGGATTACCTGTTTCTGTATTTGCCTTTCCTATCTATACTATGAGTCTAAAATTCTACTTCAAAGCTTTTGCTAACTAGTCTTACCTCATTAAGATGGTTAGGGAAAACAAAAACTCATTTTCATAAAGGAAGACGTTATACTTAGCATAATAGCTAAATCCCCGTTTAGATTATTCATACTACATCATTCATACAGTTTTCTTTGGGTTGAATATCCTTATTTCAACTGTTGGCCAAGATGCGTTTTGCCAGTGGGTAATTAGCCAGCAGGGGGCTCGTTTCCATTAAGCATTATAAAATTTTTGAGGATTCATCTGACAGGTGTTTCTGAAGGTGTGTCAGTCAAGCAGTTATAGAGCCAGAGATGCTTGTGCTGTTTTGTGAAAAATCTGGGCACACTCCTACATCAAAATATTTCTAGATTGTCACAGCTGGAATTTTGTTAAGAGCAACAAAGTACAAAGAATATGGGCAGGAGAAGAATGACATATAGCTCTTGAGGTGCTTGATTATAAAATTTACAGGACTTGGAAGAAGCAGAAAATAGTAAGGAAGGAGCAAGAAGAAAAATCATAGGTAAGATAGGAATATTGATCAAAAATTGATTTTAGAAAAACTTGGGGGTTTTTACCCTTCTCTTCAGAATCTACTATCACAACATGATTTTGTTGATGATAAGGTAATATTTAAAGCTGAACTGGTATTTAAAGGTAAACTCAATCTAGTTTTGCTGTCTTTTGAAAAGAAATGTTTGAATATAAACTGAATTTATGTGAGAAGTTAGACACTGGATGCTGAGTAAAACTGCGGGACCCCTGTTAAAGAGATAATCAGGTTAAATAATCAATTGGCTTTAAAAACATTCACATTCCATGGGTTTTATGTGGATGTATCTCAACATGACTAGACACACTGTCATTCGAGTACTATTGTCTGTTGTAGAAATGTGACATATTTTCTGATGATGAACCTTTATATGACAGGATTTTTGAAAGACCTGGATAGTATCATCTCAAGAGTCATAATGTGCATTTCAGACTTTGTTCCCCATTAATGGTAGAAGGAATATAAAAGTCTTCAGGCTCAGTTTCTGCTTTTTTCTTTTTTACCAAAGGGATGGGAAGAGCTGTATTTTGGGCCACAGCCTCATACACCATCTTGTTTCCAGGTCCTTCAGTGAGGTCAGTGTAAGGGAGAAGGAAAAGCTGGGGGAGAGAGGATAAAGAGATGTGAAAAATTAATAATTTTAGATAAGGAGAAAAGAAAGTAAGCTTTATGTTTCCCTCAGAGAAGGAAGAAACTTTTCCTTTGAGGGGTGAGTTCATATACTATATGTACAAAGTAGGTGTTGATGCTTTTAACTCTTGATATCTGTACAAGGCTTACTTCTGTCCTGCCATCTCTTTGTTCACTCAGTGGGCATAGAGCATTGGCTATGCTTGACTCTCAGACACAAGGTGAGAGGCATTTGGGATTCCCCAACCTGCACAATTCCTCTTTTCAGATTTTCAATACAGGGAGTTTGTGTACTGGTTTCAACAGGGATTCTAAACATAAGTCTTTCTAGAAGTCACTTAGCCCCAGGGTACATGCAAGAGATTGACAACACTGTTGAGAAATATAGCCCTGATTTTGCAACTTCTGTTGATTTTTGTAATCATACAGAAAAATAGAGATCTAAAATGAAGAAACATCTGTTTAATGTCATGTCTTCTTTGGACATTGGCGTTGCATCTGGGAAAATCCCTAAGGCAGCAAATACTAAAACTTGCTTTGGATCCAGCAGGTGGTGTTTTGAGGGTCAAGGTCTCAGCTACATTTTTCTATTGTGGCTCGTGACTCTAGATTTCAAATTTGCCAAAGAACATATATGTTAAACACATCATCCTGTTGCTTAACCCCAAAATGGATGAAGAATAGGTAAACAGTAAAACTCACTTATCTTATGAAATACTCTATATACTTTCTTTGCTCCTGCTGAAGATTTTGATCAAACACTTTTTCATAATGAAAGATTGCTGATACTTATGTCCAAAATATGATATTCAGAAGGGGCTGTTCTAAGGTGAACTATTTTCTTAAAGTGCTCAATTGTGTTTGGCCTAAAGCAGATGGGCAGCACCAGAAATCTGCTGCAGCTTTCCAGAGAAAATGTAACACTTAAATGTCTTTAAGGGCTGTAACTCTGTCTTTACAGATGAAGGTAAGGGTTCCTACCTTTGCATCGTTCTACTATTAGAGCACTTGTCCAAGAAGTAGGAAGTCTGGGTTTAGTTATAAAGGTTTAATTATACTTTGGGGTTGTGCTGAGTGGATTCTGCACCTGTGCTCAAGCTGGTTAAACCTTACAGAGAGGCAGTGCCTTATAAAGGCAGCTGCACTAGGTGGGCTATATCATGTATGTGTTGGTGCTAGCCATGAATTCTAATACAGCTATTGTCTGAAACATCAGTGAAGACAAAGCACCATCCATCTTTAGGTTTCTTTAAGCGATGTGGAGGCTTTACTCTCTTCTGTATATCCATAAACCAATCACTGTATTCCTAAGAAACAAGAGGAAGATTTGAACCATACTCAGTTTAATGGGAAACTCTACAACTGAGCCATGGCCATGTGTATTAAATATGTACAGAGGAAAGGCTGGTACCAAACTCCTCATTATTTTGTACCTCTTCCTATTTTAATTGGTTTTTTCTCTCTTTTTGTGCAAGATCCTGTAATAAATTAGTGCCAAATATCAGTTGTAAAATGCTTAATTATTCTGTAGTAATAGTTCAAAGGATTTGCTATAAGTGATGCCTTTTCTTTTTGCAGGTCTTCATTACTTCAAAAACATTGTGTTAGTAGGATCTCTGCAGGATCGTTATGTTCCTTATCACTCTGCTCGCATTGAGATGTGTAAAACAGCTTTAAAGGATAAACAATCAGGTAATAAATATCCTGCAAAATAAACCAACCACTCAGTTTAAAATCTCACATGTATCAGTCTCCTCCCTTTTAATTTTGGCTGCTTAACTGAGGTGCCTCTATTATGTGTTTAGAAAGTCTGGGCTGGTTTTGTAGTAGTAGTAGAGAGAGAAAATCCCCATGGAAGCTGACTTGCTTTCTGTCTCTGTCATGTTCTGTTACATACAAATTGAGATGACACTGAACAAGTTTCTAACTTACTGACTTTGCTGAAAGTTAGGTGAGATGCACACAGCCCTTCATTATTCCATGAACAGGGAGGACAAATAATTTTGATTTTTGAGGATATCAAATTATAGCATCAAGCCCTGGGCTGTATTTAGCTGCGGGTTAATAATAGCACTGAAAGAAAAGGTAATATTTCAGTTAGGGTCAGTTGTACTTACTGTTGAGATATCCTAGCACAATTGCATTCTAGTATTATATATTGACAGTAGCTTCTACGTAATGTAATAAATTATTACTGATAAGTACATCCTCACTATAAATGTACTAAAATGCATAGCTTCAAATTATTTTTTCAACATTTCTAAAGGAAATTAAACTTTCTGTATATTCTATCTTAACGGAACCACAGCATAACACATTTCATTACTTCTCTTACTCTGGAATGTGTTCATTTTGAGTTCAAGGTCAAAGAATTGTGGTTTTTTTCTGGAAATTCACACAGTACAACTTTTCTTTTCCTCTACAGGACCAATTTACGCTGAAATGATCCAGAACCTGCTTCTGCCAGTTCTTCAAAATAAAGAATGTAATTTGGTTCGTTATAATGTAATTAATGCATTACCCAATACAGCAGATTCTCTCATAGGGAGAGCTGCACACATTGCTGTTCTTGATTCAGAAATATTTTTAGAAAAATTCTTTCTTGTTGCTGCCCTAAAATATTTTCAGTAGAGAAAAGCATTGTAAGAGACTTGGCTATTACCTCATTAACAGATGAATTCAGATAATGTGTGGTGTTAAAGTATAGCTGCAGCTGTATTTTAAGAGATATTTATACTTTTTATATGGAAGATAATTTATATCATCCACACTTAGGGCTTTTTAACATCAACTTTACTTTCTAGGTAATGTGACTGTGCAATATTTTTTATTTTGTTCTTTTTACTTTTCTATTACTTTTTCTTAATTTTGGGTACCTAATTATTTGGAGATTAAAGCACAGTGTGTACTTTTGTTTGGTTGGTTATTAGCTTTCAGACAACAGAAGTCAATGTTACTTGGCTACATTTTACAAGAGGCTTTAGATGCCAAAAATAAATTGGATTTTAAAATTCTAACAATGTCTTACGTGTTCACTTGTTGTATTTTAGCACTGTAGGAAGTTTAACTGGAAACACACTAAGCTGCTAAAATACTGGATATTTGAAAATCACTATATCTGCTACAGCTTAACAGTTTTCTACAAAATCATACTGTCATTGTTAAATATGTTATGCCTGTGGGAATATATTTTCTACTGATCTCAAAACCATATTAGTTTACATACTCAAATTTTATTACTGGAACTTTTGTTTTCAGAAGCAAATGGCAACTAAGGATTTTTGAATGTTCAGTGATAGCTGCCTTCCAATAATTGGGGTTTTGCAAACTATTAAGATGGCTCTTTACTCTGTCAGTTCTTCAGATGAACATGGACAATTTTATGTGGACTTCCTTGTATATACTTAAAATAAGTAAATGTTATAAATTTCTGCAATACTTTTATGAATTTAAGCAATTTTTAAATATTGTTAAAATGTTTTATTGACTATAAAGTATTGTAAATATAAATCAGTACATCTTCAAATGAGACAATATTGTAAACTTTACCTGTTTAGTGACACAGATAAAATGTTTTTGATATACAGGAATGTTAAAGGTCTGACTTTCTACTGGTGCTGAATAGCATTGTTTGGTTTCTTCTTTCCTTCCCTTTTCTCTGTTTCAAACAATAATTCACTAAAGGTGGGGGAAAAGAGTCATATGTGCATTCACTAATTGTACACTAATTGTAATGAACATTTTTTGAAAAAATATAAATTTGTTGTATAATGCATGTTTATTTTTAGCATTGTGTTATTGCATCTGGTGTTAATAAAATGAACAAATTACTCTAATGAAAGCAATTAAAGAAAATGAAATGTTCTGCTAATTACCAAAATTCTGGAGAGGCTTTTTGTATATAATTAATAAATTTGTACTTTTGAAATTAATATAGCAATAATAGTATATAATGAAGTGATTTTGCATTTGATATGGAATGTTGTATAATAGTCTTTGTAGTATATGGGGAGGAGGGTTCTCTGTAACTTACAAGACGTTCAGATGAGCATCTGAGCACCTACAGTTCAGCAATGTACATACTGCAGAGTGTTTTATTAGAGTTGTGTTAGGTAAGTCCTTATGACATAAAGGTATCTTTAATACTTTGTCACTATAGCAATGCCTATTTTTATTCTTAATTTTGTATTATGATGTTGCTACTAAGCTCTAAATGTTTAAAATATGCTGTGGTATCTCAACTGTCTTTTATTTAACAGTATTATTGGATTTGGCTACTGGCTAAATTTTGAATAGCTATTTAAGGGAGCTAAAGTTACAAAATATTCCTTGATTCACAATGAAGACTTTAAACTGTTCTTAGTAAACAAGTCTTTAGATGGTTTTTAACTATAAAAAAATGGAAATCTGAATGTTTAAATCATGCTTTTGTGATCAGAAAAGCAGAAGTATCATGACAGATACTTTTTTCACTTTTTTTTTTTTAACCTTTTTTTCTTTTCTTTTTCTGGGGGGGAGTCTGTAACAGTGGATCTCATCCATTTAAGGCAGCTTGAATTAGATTTGTTCTTTGAGGAAAATGGATGGTGCAGGAAATCATGTGATATTTGCATGTAAGTATATCAAGGAAGGGTGCAAATTAAGAGAATATTAAGTTCATTCTCTCTTCCTTAATTTTTATTGCCTAGTCCATATGTGGTCTGGTAGCCCTCTCAATACTGTAGCTTTTGTGAGGGCTGTTTGATATCCCAAAGTCCCAAAGGAATGTGCTGTCTGACAGTAGCAAGAGGTGTGATCACCCCAACATGTCCTTGAAGCATAGGAAGTTCATTTTACAGACTGTATGGTTACTTGCAGTTGCTCTCTGAACAACACATGCAGGCTGGAGTATTTTGCACAATGGTGCATGTGTTGCATGGCATGTTCCCCTATTCCTGCAGTTTTCTGCCTTCTCTTTCCTAGACCTAAATACAGACTTGTGTCATGACATATATACTGACATGTCAGTGTCATCTGATGCAGTAGCTGCTGCAAAGTGCTGCTACTCACCATCTCACCACTCCTCTCTTTGAAGTCTCTTTGACTTCATCTTCCTTTAGTAATAGTGACCTCTCCATCATGCAGGCATCCTGCAGCTGCTTGAAAGAGAATTATGCTGCTTACAGAAGGGGAGGTAAGAACTGAGGTCTTAACATTCCTTTAACTGTCAGTCTCTTGTTCCCTGATGGCAGTAGGCTAGTACTGTTGTTTCAGAAAGCTCTCAGTGATATTATTAGATCACTGCATAAAATGGCATAGTGTCTGAATCTCTGTTTCCATTTTGTGTATATAAATTAGTTCCTTGGGTTGTGTTTGGATCCTCCATGCAAACTAATCTTTCTGTTCCTGTAAATCTAGACATTGCTACTACTTTGGAAAAAGAGTTCATGTTATACTGGAAATCACCAGGCTTTGCAGCAGAGCCAAGAGATATGACATTGATGGAAAACTTACTCTGTAACTATGAAACAACCTTGTTTCCAAGCTGGTTTTATTTGCTTAGCCCTGACGGGGTGTGGTGTTCAGATAACCGAGGTTCTTGACCTGGTGGTCTCAGAGGCAAAGAGGGTGTTTAGGCAATGTGAGTACATTTGCTGTGCAGGGCAGTGCTGGTTGTGGTACTTTACAGGTAGTTCCCAAGACCAGTACATTTGGCCCATCTGAACTGACCTGGTGCAAGCTTTGTGCTAGCTGTAAGTCTTTTATTCCCCACATTTTAGAACAGCAAAACTAAATAGAATATTGTTTGTGTCATCTCGCAAAGCAAGCTGCAGTGCAAGAGATATATGATCAGTAAACAGAGGAAGGAAAACAAGAAAAGAAGACACTCCATTTAATCACAAAGCAGAAAATTCCTGTGGTGTATGCTGCATTTGTTTTTACCAATGTTAAGATTTATTACCTCCTTAGGCAAAAGATCTAGAAATGAATAATTCAGGAGTTACAACTGAATTTTTACAGCAATACAATAAATAAAAGATGAGAAATATGTTTTGAAGACAGTTAATTTTTAGGTGGATAAGCAGTACCTCATTAATCTTTCACTGCTATTTCATTCTTACCATTTGAAATTCGACATGTATGCTTGCACATATGACATATGCATACACGTATGATTTTTCATAGATTGTGTTAAGTGCAGAGCTTACTATTGGTGTCTGCAGGCAGCTTGGTAACTTTTTTTAAGGGAAGGATTTAATGTTTTTATTGTACTAAACACATAAATAATAAGTTCTTGAACTTTAACAAGATCTGTTTAGTTTTTTTTTCTTGCCGCTTTTGGGCAGAGCATTTTTTTCTGCATTCATCTTTATTCTCTCTGATCTAGGGGCTCAGCATCTTGCTGTTAGAATAAAGGAAGGGGTTTCCATTATTTTCAGACTCTAATGTCTAATTAACCATGTTATGAAAGGCTGATTGAGAAAATGTCACTCGTAAGGCAGTCAGTTAAATTTAATTACTTTCAACGTGTAGGCATTGCCAGATGTAGCTCAATAAACTCCAGGGAGTGCTGCTGCTCTTTAATTTACCAAGATTTACTTTCTTTAAAGCTTTCAGATGTGAACAAAAAATGCTATTTTAGATTCAGATCTCCAGGTTATCTTCTTCAGGTTAGTATCTGTAGACAGAGTGAATTCTGTTTTATCTGCGAACAAGGTTAGCTGGAGAAATTTCAAGAGTGACAAAAAGCAAAAGTTGCCATAGTCAAAACATTAACAGTAGTTAATTAACTGAAGCGGCACTCCATGAACACAGGTGTTACTTATCCCTGGGTTAGGTTTATACTGAGCATTAAAAGCAACTTCACTGGTTAAACTCGGAAACCAAAAAGATGCCGTCTGAAAGCACCAATACTGTCTGTACATAACTATGGTGTTAGCCAAAGTTCCTTCATGTCCTAAACAGCCTTTGTGTGTTATTTGAACAATGGACAAAAAAATTATTATTAAAAAAAAACAAAAACAGACAAAACCGAAAAAAACCCTCAACATTAGCTGGACTGCAGTACACACTGAGGGGAAAACGGGTACTTGCGCTAAACTCTTCACTGCATCGAGGAAAGAAGACGTCTTTGCTCCACGTTTGCCATGGGGTGGAGAAGAGATACAGGATATTTCTTGAGCACTTCCATGAGCCCGTAGCTGCCTCCATCGGAACCGTGGCTCCCTAGGGGCCGTTCGCCTCTGTTTACCGGAGACGGGGAGCAGAAGCAGGGCCACGGGCAGATCGTGCGGCCGCTGAAGCAACCCCGACTGGGGCCGCCCTCGGCGCACCCGCCCGGCTGGAGCCGCCGCCTCCTTGGGCGCCTGCGCTGTGCGCTCTGCCCGACTCCGTGCCGGCCATGGCTCTGCGGCTGCTGAGCGGCGCGCCCAGGGCAGCGAGTAAGAGGCGGGCGGAGGGCGGGAGGGCCCGAGCTGTGCCGCGGAGGGGCTCCCAACCTCCCTTCCTCCCGCAGGAACTGACGAGTGAGGGGACAGGGCGGGTGCTGCCCTGGGCTGCCGGCGCTGGGGGGGCTGGAGAGCGCCCAAGATGGCGGCGGGTGAGGAGTGTGGCACGCCCCGCCTCCTCAGCCCGCGGGGCCGGGGCTTTCACAGCTGTCTCCACACTTTCCATATCCCTACAGTTTCCCTGCTTTTCCCCCCTGCCCTCTCTCGTCTCGTCTCCTCCCCTACCCCGCCCCCCACACCCCCCCGCCCATTCGGTGTTAGTATTCTTCCTGTATGGCAAACCTACTGCTGTCGGGCAAATTTGTTATTACGGAGGTTTTCTTGCCCTGCCTCTGCGTCATACCTTTTAACGGCAGTAAAATGTTAAACAGTGGTTTATCGTTTGGAGAATAGCTGGAGGGAACGTCCTGTGGAATTGGAAGTTACGGGTCCGTGCCTTTCACCTGAAGAAGTTCGGGTGATTTGTTCATAGAGAAGTAAGGCAGACTGGATAACAGAGCCTGTCCCACAGGCCTCAGCTTGGGCTGTTTGTAGGGTGCTTCCCTCTCCGTCAACAGCTGAGGTTCTGTGATGCTATTGATACAATACTCCTAAAACAAACCAGTATGTTTTATGTTAGTGGAAGAGCTGTTTAAAAATTGTTGTTAGATGTTTGTGCTCTGTTTGGCTGTCAGGTTCATGGCAAGATGTGCATGATGCTCTAATCCTCTGAGCATCCCAATGTGTGCCCAGCTCCTACTGCATGGATGGCTTTGTTAGGATAAGTCACAGGCTGTGGACCGCTTCAAAAGATGGAACATTGCAGCGCAGCAACTTTAAAGACTTGGGATTTTCAACTTCAGGTTCAGTTATATAATTAATAAATGGGAGGGCTTTGTGACACCATGTAAAAGAGGAGGGAATCAAAGATCAGTTTGTAGGTTGTAGTTTACTAATGTTGATAGTTCTCATCTTTTTCAGAGATGTTTAATGTTAAACTTTTGTCACCTCTCTGTCAAGAAGAGTGTATTTTGGTCAAGAATATCAAGTATATCTATCAAGGAAAATGGATTTTGCCTCTTCTCTGGTGACTGAGCTAATCAATTTTGTACCAGTACCTTAAGCTGATTTTTATTTGAATTTGGACTAGACTGCCAGGTATAATTTTCTTTTCTAGCTAGATTGTCTTCTGGTTTACTGAAAAATGACAAGAAGCTTGGCAGGAGTAGAAAGACCCAATGTTTGCAGCAGATTAGATCCTTTGCTGTTGATAGTTTGTTATGTCATGCTTAAAGCAAAAAAAAAAAAAATACTCCTTTGGGGCATTGGCAGCATTTGGCAGACATAATACAGTTTATGTAGCTGTAGGGTTTAATATTAAAGATATGGTATTTTAAAATGAATGCATATGCTGATTCTGGGAGTACAAGTGAGTTGTTAGTTGGTGTATATTAAGGTGAGTCAGATTGACAGTGCTTGAGAAGGCTTCCTGACTCAATCTCCTCAGGAAAGTAGAATAATAGTTCTTTCAGGTACTTTGCACCCCGCTGGTACAAGGAGGATTTCTGTTTGAATCTTGTTTCTTAAGAAGTGTCAGAACTGTTTAGGCACCTGTCCACAGCCAAAATATTTTTAGTGGGTAGTTTATGCTGATTGTGGACATCTGGCTTTTTTAACCAAATTGTTAGTAGGACTTTAAATGAAAAAAAGTTAATGCTTTTAATGAAAGCGTTTGCATGCAGTTATATAATTGAACTTAAACATGCTCAAAGTTTTTCCTACTTTTGACTACCAGCTGAATTGTTTTACCATCCTAAGGGAAACCCAGCTATCCTCTGCCGACATTCTGGGAAACCTGTTACTAAGGGAATGTTTTATTTTTTTAAAGTTTCCTTTGGGAAAGGAGAAGCTTTTTCTGACTAAAAAGCTGCTGGAAATGAGCCAAGACATGGAAATCAGCAGGTTTCTTGGGGGAGGTTAGGATTTCTCCCGGAAAACAGACTGTACTGGTCTATGCTAGCATAATGACTGTTTAGGAGTCTAAAATGCAAGAAAGTAACAGCAAAAAGAAGTTAAAGCAGTTTAAAATACACTGTTTATGTGAACTGAGTTATACAACTAACACAGTTTTGCCTACATAAGTTTCTAGGGCTAAAAATAATTATCTGTGCTGATTTCTTAGGTGTTTGTGAGTTAAATGCTAAAAAATTTTTAGAGCTTGTTTTCCTGCCTTTCTCTCCCTCATCCTTGAAGCAGGTTTTTTTCAGAGGTGCTCTGGACAGTCACAGTGCTACTCAGTGTTAAACTCCCACATTTATGCTGCACGTGTCCTTTGCTTGATAGAGTCATCACTTCTTTGCCACTTGCGGAGCAGCTCCAGCTCTAAGCCAGGAGGAAGATGTGAACCTGCTAAGCAGCCACTGAAGAAACCAAAGTTACCAGTAGGTCGGTTTGATGAACCAGAAGAGTCCAGTATGGAGAAGGAACCCCTGGAAAGTAAGTAATGTTTTACAAATTTGGAAGCTGTGTTTTAAAAGCAAGACTGCGAGATGGTGTGCTGATGTCAGTTCAAGAAGGTGACAGGCATTCAGCGTTCTTGAATCATCTTCTAAGCTTTCTGGCTCTGAAAAAAAAAGGAAAACAGAGAGGCAGGGCAATGGGCACAAGTTGCAGCCAGTGTTGCACCAGGGGAGAAGATCTTCAGAACAAGCATAGTCAAACATTGTAGCAAGTCACACCAAGAACCTGGGCTTCCTCTGCTCTTGAAGATAAGCAAGTTTGCCTGGGTGTCCTGACGTAGTACCAGCCCTGCCTTTAGCAGGGCTTGAGCCAAGTGCTTGCCAAAGATGCCTTCCACCACTGCAAAGCATTGCATGATTCAGAGGAACATAACTGGTATTGGTCTGTAACAGTACAGCTGTAAATGGTGCCAGTAAACTCGCCAGGGCACCAGCTACTTTGTATTATTCAGAAGGCCTGTTTTATTTCTTAGTCCACAAAATACTTGTGATTCATGTTGCACTTTGTGGCCAACATTTCTTAGTCTTGCAGGCAGTATTTTGAAAAGAAACAATTGATACTGAGTTTACTGGGAAATGTTTAACTCAAGGTTGCCTTTCGAAACAAAAATAATTGATTTTGTCTTTGAAAATGAAACTGAAAGGAGAACATCATAAATTACAGCATCTTTATATTTGTCAACATTATAGAAATTTTAATGAATTTTCCCTGTTATTTTAGAATTCCCTGATGGAATCAATCCTACTACAAAAGAGAGGGGTGGACCTAGAGGCCCTGAACCTACACGTTTTGGAGACTGGGAGAGAAAAGGACGTTGTATAGATTTCTAATATTTCAATGTCTGTATTGTTAATAAAATATTTCTAGTAGCTGAAAAATATCATGTACAGAAAAAAACCTCACCTGGATTTGTTGTGAAGCTTATTGTTTCTGATGTGCCACCACATTCTGTCATGTGATGAATTTTCTGAATAATGCAATGTAATTAAACACAATGCTGCAGCTCAGATTATGGAGCTGTTAGTGGTTCAAGGTCTGCCTGATATTTAATACTTTTTACACACTGCAAGTATAAATGCAAGTATAGTGGTGTGAAATTGGTAGTTACGAGCTTATAGAGATGTGTAAAAGCTTGTATTTCTTCATGAATGTAAAGATTTATGTGGTGTTGTAAAAGTGTTGAAAGAACTTTGCATTTCCTGAATCTGGACACCATCAAAAGTAGAACCAACTTAGAGGAGATCAGTAGGTCACAAATTTCACACAATGTTTCCTTGGTAAAAGTCCCTTTAGTCAAGAACCTTCCCTCTGTCCCCATTGCAGTGAGTTGGGTGTTTTTTCCTGTTTGTAGGGGAGGGACAGTCTTGTCTCTGATTGAGGACTGTAAGTAGCACAATGGAAATGGAAACTTAATTTTGGAGATGATCACCTCTTGATTGCAAGTAGTGTAGAGGTGATCCATTTGCAATTCCAGAACACTGTTCTTTTTCACCTGTCTCCTTCATGCTACTTACATTTCTTTTGTAAGTGGAGGTGCCCTTTTGCTCATGGGCTAAACGCTGCTTGTGAAAAATACAGCATTAGTGTCTGAAACCTTATGATCAAAGGGAACAAATTCCATTAGGTGATCTAATATTTTAGATACTTAAAACTAAGCTATCTGACATCAAATTAAATATCTTTTTGTCAGACTGAGCTCAGTTCTTCATTCAAGAATTTGTCTAGTCTACTGTACACTTGTGTGAGTACTTACTAATGAGACTAAGTTGTCATTATTGAAATGTGTGAACGTGTGCTATATTTCTGTGCAAGTTCTTTTTGATAGCCTGAACAAATGGATCTTCTGTAGTCACAGAATCAGAGAAAGGTGTGGGGTTTGCATTAGTCTGGCTCTGTGTGAGCTTTGCCTAGCTTTACCTTTGCATGGTTTAACTAGAGCAATAAAGTGTGTTGGTCTTGCCACAAATCTGAGCAACCTCCCCTAAAACTCACTTGACTGGCAGCCAGCGGGGGAGCTCCGTGTTGAAATCTGGCAGTTTGTCTATCCAGTGTGTATGTTAGAGACACAGTCTTGCCCTAGTTGTGAGTTTGATGTTTGTCTCACTGTGACAATTCCCTACAAAAACACTGAACCTGTACAGTTATAGGCTTATCAACCAAATACTCACTGACAAGCAAAATGAGATTAACAAAAGCCTCATAAAAGGTGTTAATTAGTGGTAATTACATTTTGAACCTTTAAATTCTGCAGCATGGCTTGGATATTGGAAAATTGGTTTGTATTTAATTCATTCTAGTTTCCCTTCTGTAGAGTGACAGATCTTTCCAAAATCTGTTGACATTTCAGTTACCTAAAGATAGGCTAGGTCAGCTTTCTTTAATACATGCTCTTTGTTAATTACTAGAAAGTAATGTTTTGCCGTTTCAGTTGCTGGTGTGTTGGAATATACTTTCTTACACAATACACCACCTTTTCAAAGAGGAAGTGGAGATTTTAATTGGAAGCTTCTGCCTTTTCTGCATCATTAGTTATAGGCTTAACATCTTAATTCACAAACAGGCAGTAAAATACTGCAGTTATTTTATTTTTTAATTCTATATCTTCTCCATGGATTGTTGCATTACTTCATTATCTTCTCATACCAGGTTTTACCCCTCCCAGCACACATTCTATGAATGTTTATGTAGTTGCACTTCTTGGCATTCCTGATTTTCAAATCTAATTGCTTTCCTCAGCACTGCCTGCAGGTGCATTTCTCCCTGGATGCAGAATTACAATGTTTTGATTTAGCATATGAGGAACTGGTCTCACTTTTCCATCATTTTCCTTACATTTCAGTTGCTCATCTTTGGTCTCCCTCAGCTTTGTGATTAAGGGCTGACCCAAGTACTGTCCAGGCCCCTGCTTGTCTTCTTTCATGCAGGTGATGACTGTTGCTGTCAGAGCCACAGGCAAGCAGCCCTTTCTGTCAGAGCTCAGGCAGGTCCTGGACCTAGCATCCATGAAGTACCTGAATTTGGAAGATAATTCTGAGAGCACTAGCATCTGTACCAGTAAGACAGAGTGTCTCATAAAGGCAGGGATTTTGCTTTCCTTCAAAAAACAGAATCACAGAATAATCTAGGTTGAAATAGACCTCTAAGATCATCAAGTCCAACCATTAACCCAGCACTGCCAAGTCTGCCACTAAATCATGTTCCTGAGTGCCACATCTACACATCTTCTAAATGCCTCCAGGGATGGTGACTCAACCACTTCCCTGGGCAGTCTGTTTTAAGCTTGACAGCCCTTTCGTTGAAGAAATTTTTCCTAAAATAAAAAGGCTGTTGTTAACCTGTGTTATAAATAGCTGAAAAGGAATTGGTGCATGGGAAATAGAGGATACCACTCCAGTCTTGAGCAATGTCAAGCCTTTTTTTACCACCTCCCAGGCTGGTGCCAGTAATCAAGTGTTTGCTTAACTTGTTTATGGAACGTGTCAGTAAGACATAGGAAACTGAACATATAGGCAAAATAATATGTAAGAGCCATAGAGTGAATGCCAAGGGGCCCTCTTACATTGTCAGGCAATCTGGCATTTACCAAAAAGAGGAGCTCTGGGCTCCAGTAACAGTTAAGCATGAAATTCTATGGTGCTGCAAAATCTCTTGTGGTACTTGTCAAAAGTGATCAGGGATTGAATGTAACAAATGATACAATGATATTGTAGGGTATAAATGATCATTTCTCTTTGTTTTCTTGCAGAGCCTGCAGTTAGGAATGCAGCACTTCAGCACTTTTTGGAGCTGTCTTCCTGCTCTTCCCAGATAATTACTATTAGCAATTCACTGGAATTTAGCATTAGGGTAAGAAAATAGCTTGAGGCATTAACTATTAGATGAGCCATAGATATGGTTTTATCATACATACTGATTGAGTATTTTTTGTAGCTCTTTTTGTTAGTATAAACAGTGAAGTGCAGCAGAGGTTGTATCCTAACTTCTTCTGTTAACTTTCTGGGAGACAAAGGAAAATTGGTCTCTGTGTGTAAGCAATTTCTTGCAGTACTGCAAGATGCTTGCTTTTTTGCTTTTTTTACTAAAAATCTGTGTGTTGTGTTTCTGCAGTAGGTTTTCTCTTTTAAACTTGTTTCTGCTACTTGGTATAATTGCATTTAGTACATTATTAAAATTATGGAGCCTTTATTGTTTGAAGGAATTGCACCATAATTACTTCAAAATACATGAAGTTTCAATTTACAGTTAAAGAAAATATTTGCTATATATTGCCTTGTTTGGGAAGTATGTATTTCAGTGTTGATTTCATTAAGGTGGATCATAGTAACATTACCTGCGATGGTAGCATATGTTTGTAGAGCACCACAGAATGTTATAATTCTGTACTACTTTTTCAGTTGACTGCAATAAATGATGACAAATTCCAGTGGTCTGTAGTGACAGATAAATTAAATGCCTTTTTATGACCCTTATTTTGATATTCCTATTGAGAAAGCATCACACCATCTTGTTGTGAAATGTCGGGAGAAGGAAGAAAGCTGTATTCATTTATAAGAGGAGCAGTTTTGGTAGTTCTGTGTTTTTTGTAATTGTTCAGGAGTCAATACATAGTATCAAGTATATCAGAGCATAAGAAATGGTTTGAAATTGTTTCCATGTGCTGATGGAGATCAAAACCGTGCACGTTTGTGGTCACTTTATTGCTTTTGTAAAATGCAATATAAAATACCTTTGTTTAGCTGGTAGTCAGTGTTTCATATCAGACCAGCTGAGATGTGCAGGCTGCAATCTAATGTGGGTATGGCTGTGCTTCCTCCTCCAGCTCCAAAACTGCTGCTCATTTAGGGATAGTCATGTGTAATCTTCTAAAACACTTTTGTTGCAGAAAGGGTGTCCCAATAGAAAATGAATCTTAGTTACAAAATGGCAAATCCTGAGTAAAGAGATCTATTTAAAATGAGCGCTCTGAGGGATGGAACTAAGGAAGTCCCATTTCCTATGAATGTCTTAAACCCCCTACAGATCGAGCATCTTTCTCCATGTTCCTGTGTTGATTGGCATTATCTCCACTAGGCCAGAGACAGGGCATCTTTCTGCCCATCTTTTCCCCCTGAGAGGAATTATTTGGACCTCTTTCCCAGCCACTGATTTCCACAGAGCTTTCAAGAGCTTAATTCTCTTCATGTCTCTCCTTGACCCCTTTTCAGAATAGGTTGGAGTTACTGACTTCTGAAGTGCAGGAGTGTGGAGGCCTATGGGCCTACTAGGGGACTTCCTGGGGCTATGCCTTGGAAGAATGTCCCCTAGGCTCCACCGTCTCCTATGGACCTCCTGTTTAACTGACATCCTGTCAAACAACCCCGTTGGCCCCTTGGCCATTACACCCCCAGTTTACCATAAATGGTCAGTTTCTAGCAGCGTCTCTGGTCCATGTGCCCTCATTGGTTTGTACCCCTGTTGTCTACCCTCTTTGTTTCCCTATTGGTCTCTGTAACTACTCTCCCACCTACCCCTTCTGTTGATTGGCTGTTACCATTGGCTCCGCCCCCTTCTACCCATATATAAGTCTGGACCCTCCAATTATCTCTGTCCCTGGGCCACTTTAGTGAGTAGGAGAAATAAACGACTGCTGGATATCCACACAAAGACCCTTCCTGCCTCTGTCACTTTGATAGTCAGCTGCTGCATGTGAATGGTGGTGTTTGCTACGTGCCTGGTGGAGCGCCTTCCTCTCAGAGACACTTCACAAAGGTTGCATCATTTTACCATCTGGCCATGTTGCAACATGGAGACAGTGCAGATATTGGCCTCCTGTCATTTGGAAACCAAGCTGCTGAATTACTTTGGCCATATGCATTTTCTTCAGAAATATTCAGCATCTCTGCATTTTTTTGCTGTGAGAATGGATTTTTTCCCCTTGAATAATATCAGAAGTGCCAATTCAAGCTTACAGCAGGGAAGCCTTTGACATGCATTCTCCAGATATTAAATCTCCCAGTCAGCTACAGCCTTTTGCTTGTAAAAAAATTGCATATTTTAATGTTGCCATTTTTAGGGTGAGAGTGTGCAAAGAAGCTCTTTAAGGCCCTTGCTTAATACATGAATTTATGTTAAAGCTGACATACATGGCCCATCAAAACACAGCTGTAATTCTCAAATGTTAGCCCCTGACAAAAGTCAGGGGAGCTATGCAGTGCTGGTCAGATTAGTTCTAGAAGCCAGATATTGAACTGTAACTTACACTCTCCTAAGTGATTTTTTTTAAACTTCGGTGACTTATCTAGCCATCTGTGCTTCCCTCCCAGTTGTAGTGCAGGGAGATGCCTCTAAAAGGTAGTCTTGTCTCAGTCTGGGGAGAGTTTATCATTACAGATGGTGAATGGGGATGGTTTAAGGCCATCCTCCCCACCGACTTTTAAAGGCTGCCTAAACAGCTGCATGTGAGATGCATGAGGTGTCAATACCATGGTGGTGACAAGGGAAGCCAGGGTGTCCCTAAACATGACTATGAACTACTCACTTCCTCGGAAGGGAAAGGCTCCAGTGAGGCAACAGGACCTGCAATACTTTTGCTGCCTGCACCATTCCCAAACACTAGTGGCTGGGAAAGGAATGTCCAGGGCCAGCTCTTAGACACCTTGTAAAAGGGAGTTACATTGTCTTAAAATGAGAGAGAAAAGGCTGGAGCTGGTTCTTTAAATGCCTTCTGCCTATCTGCCTATCCACCTCCCCAGCAAATGCCTACAGCATGATACAGCCAGGAGGGTAACGTTGAATAAACTTTTACTCAGGTGACAAGTATCTCAAACCGACAAATTAGTTAGGATGTTTTCCTTGAAAAAGGTGAAGTGCCTCAACCTAACAACTAAGCAATCTTATGTGACATCCTGCTGAGAAGGAGCTAACATCAAAATAAAACTGGCAGACTAGGAAAAAGGTCATATATTTGCTGAGCAAACCTTTAGTCTGTGTGACTTCCTTGTGAGAGACTAAATAACAAAGGATGGTGTGTTTCCAGCTACCATTTGAAAGCTGGGCAAAATTTCACCATCTCTTAGAAGACAAGCAAGTGTTGCTAAGCTCAGGGAATATCCTGCTTTTAGTTTACATTTTACCCCTGGGCTTTCACTTATAAGTCCTGCAGTATGTATGTGTGATCTTTAGACAGATTTTTTTGCCAGATGACAGGACTGCAGTAGCTGTTTGGTCTAGCAGGCATATTGTTTCATTTTCCCTGCTTTTTTTTTTCAGCCTAGTAATGACAGCTACAGCTCTGTTATTATTAAATTGCATATTATTTAGTTTCACTTTTACTTTTTGCCATCCTTGAAGTGTTTTTTTTGGATAGGTTATACCCTTAGTTTCTCTGTAGCAGTAACAGGACGCATCATAACAATAATTACAAATTGGAGGTGTTTCTCCTTCTGCTTCCTTTCTTTGAAGGAAATCTTTTGATAATATGGGGGATTTTTGTACGTAAAGCTCTTATCTACAGTCAAGAAAGATAACTGGAACTCCCCCAGTTGCTTTTGATCAAATTTAAGTTCATTATTCTGTCAAAATCTAGCTTTTTGGGAAGTCAAAGATGCAAAGAGGGATAAAGAGATGCCTCTAAGAAGTAGCATCAGGTTCCCTGAAAGTTTTAAACAGAAAGCCAAACTCATTTCAAGGTCTCCTCAGTGAAGGTCACTTAGCTGTTAGGTTATGTTATTTAGCTTTTTTCAGAGCACATAGCTGTGGTCCAGTCTGTCCAGTCCAGACATTCTGGTATGTCAGGACAGTCCCAAAACAAGATTTTATGGTTTCAAGTCTTAGTTTGCACAGAGAAATACTATGCTAAAGTAGTACACATCTGACTGGTAAGTGCACTGTAGGCTCACCTGTGAATGACTGCAGGCATCAAAACCATCTCCAAAATGGCAAAGAGAGTTGAGTAAAAGGGCTCAAAGAGCCAGGTGGTTCCCTTCTGGTCCTATTGTCATCTCCATTTTGAAGATAAACTGGGATTTATTCCTCCTTAAGAACAGAAATCTCAAAAAGGTGTCTGTACCTGCCACTGTGTCAGGGAGAGGCTGAATGACACTGAACAGGTGCAGGAGGCAGGAAATGTGCATTTGGGCAGCTGACCACCAGATGGTCCTTCCTATAAAACTGTAGAGAACTGTGGATAATACCTGTGTGAGGGGAAAAAACAGAATGCTCAGTGCAGGATTTGTGCATCTACTGTGGTGCTTTGAAGGAAGCCAGAAGGTAAAACAGCACAGGTATGCAATGAAAGAATAAGCATTTTCATTCTGCCATATTATTGAAATAAGAATGGCTGGAGAATGACGTGACCAGTAGTGTGCTGTGTTATGAAGGGGAGGAGAGGCAGGAGTAGGCTTCTCCACATGAACTGCCACCAGGCCTGGGCTTAACCTGGACCCTGGTCTCTGTTTCTAGAGTCTTTCCTTCCATTCTTGTATGTCAAGGTCACTGTAACATCTAACTGATCTTTTATTACAGCATTTTCCTTGTTGCAGCAAGTCCTGCAGTGCTGGTCTGGCTGGGATTCTTGCATTTCAGAAAACCCCAGGTGACCAAGGAAGCCTCTCAGCATGTCCATCAGCAGGTCCCTCCTCATGTACCTCATTTAGCCCAAAATGTTTTGAACCCTTGAATTGGCATCTTGTGGAGGTAGACAAATATTTGTCCCTCGCTAAGAAGAATGTCCCTGACCTGCAGTGCTGGTCATGTCTTCATGTCTGGTCATCAGTAGAAAATGGAAAGCTCATTTATTTCATACCATAATAGAAGTTTCAGTTCTTACCTCTTTTTTGTGTTCTTCCATGTCTGCTTTGGCAGGATTCTAAGTTTTTTTTTTCCTGTCACAGAAGTGAGTGCGTTTTTTCTTTCATTTTACGGTAACAAAAAAAATGTTTATGTCCTTTCAGATTGTGTTGAAACAGGACTGATGGCAGGGCAGGATTTATGATGGTGCTGGCATTAGTTTAGACCATAGTGGCACTGGGAAACATGGTGTTCATTTGTTATCTCTGAGCAAAGGAAAGAACAATTCCTTCTGGTCTTTAGGAGAAAATGAATGTATTAGAGAGTTTGCTTCATCATCTTGTGATTGCTGGGAGAAAAGCTGTAAGGTGGGGATCAGAAATTTGGCAAGAAATCCCTTTAACATTTTGAGCTGCCTCATCTGAGGAAATCCTCATCCAGCCTAGTTTGGAAATAGCAGTCCAAATTCCACTTTGTGGTCTGCAGAACCCTTTCTATCTGCACTACTTCAACAGCCAGACACATATTTATAAAACTTCAGGAGTAGTCTGGATGTTGTAGTGTTCTGGACACACAACAAACATTTCTTTAAGCCTGTGTCTTGCCCATTTTTAGTTTTGTTTTTTTTTTTAAAGTTAGCCTATCTCCAAGGAAGTTGCCACACCAGAAGCAGTTTTAGCATGAATATGCTGCTTTTCTAAACTCAAGGACAAGAGACCTGGATTTACTGTAGATTCTGGGAAGGTTCAACATGCCAGAGACTGACTGTTGGTACCTTGGTAGTTTGTTGACACTGATTGGCATGCAGGGCTTTTTCCTCAGTCCACGAGCAGTAGAACACTGCAATGCTTCCTTAGTGGCACACAGGAAGAGCAAGTTCTATGGGAAGGCAGCCAGGTGAGCTTCCTATGGGGAGTAAGGTATGGACAGTGTGTCCCAGCATGTAGCTGTCACAGACCCCTCTCACACACCCTCTACGCTGCATCCAATCACAAATTCATCCTTTCCCATCACCTCACTCCCAGTACTTTCAGCTCTTTTCCCTAATTTCTTTGGCTGCAGGCTGGGCAAACCAAAGCAGCTGCAGTGTGCGGGTGACCCTGCTTTCCTGCTGCCCCATGTAGATGCAGGATAGCACACAGGCTGGCTTAACAGCTTTTAGTGCACTACAACAAACAGCATCACAGCTTTGTCCTCTCAGGGCAGATGGGCTCTGCAGGCTGCTCAGCCCCCGTTGTCCTGTCAGATACCATGCAGGGAGCAGTCTGGACTCCCGGCATTTCCAGCTGAGTTACTAGTCATGGGGTTCTCCTCTCTGGTCAATAGATGTGTGTTGTTCCTCTTCATGCAAGGAAACTGCCTCCCACGCAGATCTGAAAATGAAAATTGTAACTTTTTCTAGAACATGAATATCTACATACCTTTGCATATACTTATTCACACATATATATATGTACACACACACACCCCTGATACAGAATCATTTGCCAATTTCATCTGTGTGGGAAGTTGGCACTTTATGAAACCATTTCACAATGCATCAAAACTTCATAGATAACAATTATAATAAAGTGGTTTATGTCGTGAAAATGCAGCTAATAGTGTTTCTTCTGGAGTTTATAAATATTCCATAAAATTTTGAAAACTGAAAAAGTTACAGGCAGATCAAGACTGATTTAAAAGGCAAATACTAATGTCTCTCCTCCAATTCTGAAAAGTTGTTTAGCAAATGCTTCTTTTTGTGGCTAATAAAGAGGAATGCACCAAACTGTAAAAGAGCTGTTTGTGTCTGGTAGAACTATGGCCAATATCCAGGTAGGCCAGCATCCTTCATCTGACAAAGGTATCACCAAGTGCTTTGGTAGAAGTCCTCTCATAAAAGACATCGTGGAACATTAGTGGGAAAATTTTTTGTTTCAATCTTCTGTTATCTCTTACCATGGTCTGACAGTTTAGCTTTTAACTCTGTGTGGTTTTTCAATACAATTCTCTTTCAGACCCTGTGTTCTCGAGCAGTTCTACGTCTTATACAGAAAATAATTTGTCTAGAGACAAAACTAGACAATAGGTATAAATTAACTTTCAAAATCATTTAAGGACCATTTGATCAGCTGCTTCTTTGAAACTCTTTCTAATGGTTGTTTTAATGCTGTAATTAGTCAAGGGGAGTTGTAGTGTTTCCTAAGTGGGGAAAGAGAGTCAATAAAAAGATAAAAATAATAAAAGAAAGTAATTTAGAGCATAAATTACCTGACAGCTGTACATTTCTAGTGATTTTAATGTATGTGAGACTGAATCTAGTGTGAATAAAGATGTATTTTTTCCTCATTGCAAATATTCTGTTGAAGCCACAAGAAGGCATGTTGGGTATTTCTCATTTGTAATAACAACATCATTATGCTCTTGGAGTAGTGGGAGAAAAAAATTTAAAATACTACCAGATGCAGTTATATTTCTCAGTGGAGAGATCTCTCTGAGTGTATCAGTCTTTTGCTTAGTTCTGTTTTCAGAATTTACACTCAGAAGTGAATCCTTGCCTTTGCCTATTCAATTTCATGACTTTTATTATCACCAGAAATTATAATATGATCAGTATCTAATTTCTGTGATCTGTATCCTGCCTTCTAATTGCATGTGCCAAACAAGTGAATGGAGGACCGTGTCATTCTTGGTTTCTCCTCAGGTATGCACAATTTGCTGTATCCCTGGCATTAAAAAGAGATTTCTGGCCAACTATAGCACATATTTCTTACTCTTCTTATCCAGCTGAGGCTTGTGCAGCTTCTGTACCTCAGGGCATTTGCTCTTCTACACTTGTATTGCTGTTCTGCAATGGTCACAGAACTGGCACAGAATGCTTCCTTTGCATCATCAGTAAACAATGGGAAGAATTTGGAAAATACATGGAGCCTAATAATTGGTAATCAATGTTCTCTCAGTTTGTGGTCAGCAGTGCTGAGACACTGTGTCATATGAACTAAACCACATCACTCGTGGCTGAAGTGTCTTTGAGAACTAGAAAAACAAGACTTCAATGAACTTTGTGTATGTGAATGAAGCTAGTATAGTTGGCTGATGGTGGAGAATGCCAGCTACTGTATGGAGTAAGGAATTAGAGTCTGCCTAGGTCTGTCTAGAGGACAATAGTAATTTAAAAATTCTTTGGACATATTCTTCTGCACATACCTCTTACTTCTTGAGTAAGAATCAACTCAAATATGATACATTTGCATATGTTACCTTGCCAAAGTGTACAGGTATTAATACTCTCAGATGCTAATATGAGATATTTTGAAAGGCAGAGAACTGTGGACACTCTATGTAGCCTGAGAAAGCACCAGAGCAAAGACAAAGAGCTGAAGTCCTGTTCTGCTCTCCAGACTGCTGACATTCTTTGTGTGTATTCTTCATTACATCAACATTACATCCCTCCAAGTTGAAATAGGTGTCAGGAGAATTTTGGAGAAATTATTCACCTAAATGCTTGCAGTAAGAAGAAAGGATTATTTTCATTGCACATACAAGACAATGCAAGCTGAAATACCTGAAGAGAATCAATGATGAGCACAAGCATCCTGACACACCTAACAACAACAACAATTTGCTCAACTAGAGACATCTAAACAAAATTTGAGATAACAGTCTTCAGCCAGGTGGAGGTCGGTCTGTTTGTGAAAGGAGTCTGTTTCTCAGACTCCCTGCCAGTCAGCATCTGCAGGCTATTTCTTACAGCATAGGTGCTTATGTCAGAAAAAGGTGCTTAACTGGGCTTCAATAAAGGCCACAGAGGATGAGAGAAACATGGGAGGAGACCAAGGAGCTGCATCTCTTGGTTGAACTGAGGTGAAAACAAACACCTGCTGTCCTTGGGCAAGTGACCTCTTGAAAAAATCAGCTAACCCCCAGGTCTTAACACACTAAACCATGTGTGTCACATTTTGAGTGCCTACAGCACTTTGTGCACAATGTGCACTTTGTCAGTTCTTACATGCTTTGCCCAAAGCAAGTACATCTGTGTGTGACCAGAATAAAAGTCAGAAGGAGAAATGTTGTCAGTGCCACCACCTTAGGCTCTTTTGGCCACTTTAAAGTGGTTCTTTTCTGTAATACTCAATATTCTCCGTTTTAACCCTTCCAGGAGATCTGTTGTTGTTGTTGTTATTTGAAGGAGGAGAAATCCCATTTCTTCTTCATTTAAATTTACTATCAAATTATTTGCTTTTGTAATAACAGTATTTTTTTCATAGCATCTATACTACAAGAACAGTTTTAACAAATTTAATCTGTGGATGTTGTTTATCTTTGAAAATTTAAAGGAAAAGAGTAGGACTCCTCACAGCAATCATTCAGTAACAGCAAAGCTTCAAATTTTGCCAACCACGTAGATTTCATCTGATATATTTTTACATGTTTTCCTTCACCCACATTTGTATTAACAAAATACTTCAAAAATATTTACGCTCTGTTTTTAGTTTACTAGAAAGGAGCTTTTCCATAGCAGAAAATATTACTCTCTTTGTTTTGTCTACAGATAAAAAATGGCAGCTTTAGGACTAAAGCAGAAGGCTGTATCTCCACCTGTAGAAGCCCAACAGCTAAAGCAAAACACGTAGAGCACCCAGTGCATGCATTTTCAAGCCCAACTGGTACCCACCCACTGGGCACCTCTCAGCTGGAGACCAGCTCTGGAGGCTCTTCAGTCTTCACCCTGGTTTTCTCAGGTGCAAGAACTTTTAAGAAGAGTCTTCAGCTTAAGAGATGTGGAAATCTAAGACACATGGGATATTCAACCTCAGCCAGAAATAGTCAGAAATGGGAAAACCTGCTTACTTTCCAATTCTGTTCCCCTGATGTATATTCTTGGGAGCTTGGATTCCAGGATGAGTCATACCAGAAGCTCTCCTGTAGCTAAGGCATCTTAAGGCTGTAAAGAGTCAACAAAGTGAGGCAGCTGCTCTCAAGTGCAGGAAGCATTTCCTTGAACCTCAAAATCCATGCCATTTTCTAAAAATAAACACAAAGCAGATAGATATTTGAGAAAGAACAAATGAACACCAAGCAAACACCTTCACTTTAATCTAAGCTCCAGGGATGCAGGACTGGATGATAAAATGTTATTTAGCAGCACTTCACCTCTATAAATCCAGTATCACATTAAAAGGAGACCATTACATTAGGTTCATCATATTCATGGGGAAAAGAAGCCATTGGAGGTGGAATGACTTGGTAAAAACCAGATCTGGGTCTACCTGTATTGGATTAGACGAATTTTATCCAGAAAATATGCTGTCTCTGACTACAGCCACCAGACACATCACAAGAACGCATGAGAAAACCCACTTACATGTGTTGACAAATCTACCTGGTTACGTTACTGTAAGGTGCAGAAGGGAGGCAGATGCAATTGGTGAGTTAAATCTCCAGTACCAAAAAACCAAAAAAAAACCCCCAAAAAAACAACAAAAAAAAAGGCACAGGAATTTATTATTCTTTCCTTTCATATCATACAAGTAGCTTATGGAAATGTGTGCTAGAAAAAAACCAAAAAAGCTCAGAATTGTAGTATTAATTTACACTGTCCATGTCATGCAACTCACCCTGAAATTAGAGAGCCACCTAAAGAGTTTAGTTAATCTGTCATGTCTCTGAGGGCTGCAACTCAAAGGACATGAAGTCTTGTCTTTAACTATTGAAATGCAAAGTGAGAAACTCACCAAGAATATAAGGAATTTGCATAATACTGACATGGATAAATTTCAGTACTGGAGTGACATCCAGGAAAATTTGCTGCTTGGTTATCTGAGGCTCAGGTAGTGAAATTCAGCTAAAACCAGAGAAAGCTGTGAATTGCTTGCAGTGTTTTGACTGTCAGGACTTCAGAATCATCAGGGACACAGGAAAAACCATACTTACTGCTGATCTTGAGAGATTTCATGGAAAACAGCCCCAAACTAGAAATGAAATTAAATGTTTATTAACATCCAAGTGTAATCAAACTAAAAACCACCTCCCATGGAAATAGCAGAGAAAGACACCTGTCCAACAATACCTTTCCATCAGATGCAATTTAAATGCATATTTGGTTTGCATTTTTCCATTGGTTAAAAGTCATACTATATCATAGTCTCCCCTGAGGGAGTTGAAAGGGTTCAGCTGTCTATTTCACTGTTCTGATTAGGATTTCTATGGAATAGTATGTCAAAAGGATGACATTTTACATAGCTGCATTATTATCAGAATTTAAGAAGTTTTGTGGTTTGGAAAGATCTAAGGTTCGTTAGAACTATAAATTTAAATGAATTGACATTACTTAAAATATGCTACCATTTTATTTTAACCTTAACTGTGGTTAGTTCACTTATTAAGAGCCTCCTGCTAAGGCTAACCACTTTTACTGCCTAGTAAAGAGAATACCAAAAGTCTTATCTGGCATTAAAGAGCCATCTGGACATGAATGCTCTATGCATGGATATTAAAGACAATTCCTATCAGACTATGATACTAAGAATACATGGAGATAATGGCTGACCTTGGGTGTGTCATTTCAACTGAAGAGTCATAGATGATCTCAGTCATCAGGGTTGTAAGAATAACATTGCTTATTACGAACTGTGCTTTAGAGAGCAAGTAATTATGTTCTGCCTAGCACTGGACTGTTATTAAGTGTGCAGTGTTACAACATTGAAAGGGAGCTCTGGGCCTGAATTACTCTGACACACAAAGTATTCATGTGTTATGTAGAATACCCTATTTCAATATTCTGCATGTTCCAGGTGATTCCTGCAACTGATCTGATTAACAAAGACCCCTTGTGCATAACATCCAAGAAAAAAGCAGGGTATAGCAATGTACTAAAGCTATTAGTATGAAGCAGCCTTTGCTAGCAGACAGCACAGCTTTTTCTTGCCTTTCCTGCAACAGGAAAGGTACAGCCGACTCTGTACCACAGACTCTGTTCTGCACTTGCTGGGGAAAAGAAATGGTCAGCTCTGCTGCTCTGTGCACATTCACCTGCCTTCACAAAGGCAGGTACTGAAATTTAAATTTAAAAAAAAAAAATTTAAAAAAGCAGTACTTGCATGTTAAATTATCCTCTTTAGTAGTCTCAACATCATATATAAGATACATTATTTATTTTTTTTAGTCTTGAATATCTCTGGTGTCTATTTTATTCATCATTTTATAGTACTCTGTTACAAGCTCCATATTTTTTGGAGACAAATCCCACCCCTAAAGACTTGCCGTGCATGCTGGAACTATGCATGGGAGTAAAGTCTGAAAATAGACCATTTTCTGCACTTCAAAGGCCATGGAATAATCTGGCAGACAAGTGACATTAAAGAACATAAAATGAAAATTCAGAAACAAGAAATGAGTTGTGGAAAGAAGATCTTGATCTTGCTTTAATACAAATATACATTTTGTTGATGCTTTTAGAAATTATTCAGAGAACTTATCTTGGAGTCTCTAGCTGTCTTTTTTTATTACTACAAACTGTCTTTAAATCTTCCCTGTGATTCTTACAAGATCCATCTTTTCCCTTTTCTGTGACTTCTGCACCCATTACCTTACTAGACTTTTTGTTCAATAAGCTTCTCCTTTGACTTTCTAAATAAAAATACCATTTCATATTCAGTAAATTAAACACATGGCTTTCAGAGTATGCCTCAGAACAGTACACTTCAAGAAAAACAAATATGTTTTCCAGATAAAATATCAGAATGAAATAAATACAGAAACAATGTGCCTTTGGGGAGTAAGAAAACACTCCAGGGCTGATTATGTTTGCCAGAACACTGAACATGGACTCATCAGATTGATTAAGTCTGTCATAACAACGAATCACAAAGCTATAAAAGACAAAAAATTCAATATTTTTTCTAAACATAGAAGCCTATTTTTAAACTATCAAAATAGTACTGCGTTTAGAAAATCCCTGTCGCTTTTCTGTACAAGTATTTTGAGCAGCACTTTGGTATCAAAGATGCTGTAGTAATAAAAGCACAGACACTGCAATGGTAATTTTTCTTTTTTACATGACGTGTATGTGTGGGCCTGTGTCAGTAAAGACACAGGCAGATGGAAAGGAAAGGAAAGGAAAGGAAAGGAAAGGAAAGGAAAGGAAAGGAAAGGAAAGGAAAGGAAAGGAAAGGAAAGGAAAGGAAAGGAAAGGAAAGGAAAGGAAAGGAAAGGAAAGGAAAGGAAAGGAAAGGAAAGGAAAGGAAAGGAAAGGAAAGGAAAGGAAAGGAAAGGAAAGGAAAGGAAAGGAAAGGGCTCAGGGCAAAGGACCAGCATAGGTTTTGTATGCAGAGAAAAACTCCTCCTGAAAAGCAATGCAGTTATGAGGAACTTTCCACTAAATATTTCCTATTCTGTGAAAACTTCCAGAGTCAGCCTAAAGCCAGGAGTGAAAAGTTGAAGCAAACTAGTCAGCTGGGGGGAGTCCCAGTCGGATGCCTGTCCAGAGGTTTCCTGTTCTGCACATGCTATGCAGGGCCATGCAACATTTTGAGAGCTGCAAATTCTTGGAGTCAGAGCTCATATTCTCCTAACGTCACACTTCCTGTGCAGTATAAGTGCAAGTCTTGTACAAAACCCAAGGAAAACATCACAGCAACCATCACGGGCTTTATGCTTCTAGAAGCAGAAACACAGGACATTTTTTTTATCTGCCAGATGTAGCCACTGCCCTGGGAACACATCCAAATATATTTATCCTCAAGTGATAGATCACAGAGGGACTGCAGGAAGAGCTTATTTTTTTTCTTTTGTACAGCAAATCACTTTTCTCATTTCTTGAGCATCCAGTAGCTGAGGAAAAACGTTTTCCTGCGGATATAAGCTCAGCTTGTGAGTGCTATGGACATTCTTTTCTTGATAAAAGACTCACTGATCACTAAAAATATCCAGCTTTTTGAAGTAGAAATGATTCTCCTTCAGCATCTCTGGACTGCAGAGACACTCAGAAGCCAGTCTGATTTGTTATAACCTTACCCCCTGAGTCTCCCCCAGTGCAAAATTATCTCAAAGGAGAAAAAGTAAACCAAAAGTATTTAAAATGTTTGTCCTCAACGTTTCCACTTTTCTGAGGATGATTCTAAGAAAAAAACAGGTAGACTTTGCAGGGCCACTGCAGACTTCCAAACAGGCAAGATACAGCACAGAATTATTAATTACTCCTTACCATAAAGGGCACTGACAAGATAAACACTAATTTATTCACACTAGTATTTAGGGAGTACTGCAGAAAAGAGAAGGAAAAGCATAAAACTATGGAGTAAAAAATCATCTCAAATGCTATGTATATCTAGATGCTATTTTGTCTGCAACAGTCTGAAGCTTGCAATTCATCAGCTAGTCCTTAACAAACACTCTCTTGCAAGTTCCTGTCTCCATTGGAGGGAAAAAGTGGACTACATGAATCACAGATCCTATTGTTGAAGAGCTAAAAGTAAGATTTGTGAAGATCAAAATTTGTCCTAGATTTAGTGTCTATCTAGTCATTTACCCATCAACAAACCATTTTTAATCTTCAAAGGCTACCTTTTGCACAGTAGGACATGAAACAGTAATAACAATGTAACTCAGTTCCCCCTCTTCGTATTTTCTTTTCATATTTTTCCCTAATATTTCAAATTTATGATTTTGCAACTGATTTTACATCTGATTATTGCTCTTCATCTTGGCTAGATATCAATGACTGCTGATACCTAATGCTGGTATTCTTATCCTCAAAGCCCAACTGAGCCAAATGCATGACTCACAAAGTTCCATCTAACAGTCTCTCTGTTCAGAAAACTCAATCTTAAAATGAGATGAATTGTAATGAGAAGACTCAGACCAACACATACAAATAGCTTTAAATAACTGAAAATACACCATGAGCTTGGAAAATGCAAAGCATTTAATTTTAAAGATCGCTTCCATACTTCCACTGAAACCATATGGAGCTTACATTTCCTTATATTCTACACCTACACTATCCTACACTATAATTCTCATGAGAATATAGTGGTCTAGTACATGCACTAGTTCAAAACATAACACAGCATATTAGCTCTAGAATATGGTATTTTTTTCCTGAGCTTACACAATTATGACTGACAGCAAAGGTCATTGAAATGTATTTAGTCATCCTTTTATTTAATTTGCAGTTTCCCCCTCAGGCACTAATTTGTATTTACAATTAAAATTCAGATTTACTAATAACTCTCAAGGAAACAAGATGGTTGGTGAAGCATCAGAATTTCTGTCTTAATTTTCAGAATTGCAGTCACATCACAATCTCTATTTCAGTATATTTCAAATACTCAGCAGCTACAGAAATTTGACTGCCTTATCTGGGGTGTTATAATGTCAACAATTCATCTAATACCAGGTACTTGGTCTCTGAACAGAAGTAAAGGAAGAACCAAGAAACTGGAGGAATGATCTACTGCCTCTAATATCTCATGTCTCCAGCCAAGTTGCAGTACAGAAACTAGAATGCATTGAAAATGCAGCCTCACCTATAAATCTTGGTCCTTTAATACTTTTTAACCATCTTAGGAGTGACACTATCACTGTTTGGTTCATCGGCCAGGCAGTAAATGCTCAAACTGTAAGAACCTGACTCATGCCACTCCTGGGGCAAGCCCACAGTGCTTATCAACCAGAGTTCCCATTGCAGTGACCCTACAAGGCTGTCAAACACATAATACTCATTTTGGAGATGATGAGATATAATCTTGTTACTCCTGTATGCATAGTATATTCAACCGTAGTTTCAAAAGTTGTGTCCCCAACAATTTTGCATTGTATGAGGATTCTTTTTATTGCATCAATATATTCTGTCCTATATAGCTTAGGTTTTGTAAGGCATAAATTAAACTATTATGTTCAAATATACATGTAATGTGTATATTAACATTAAAAAGGTTTATCAACGCAGATTTAAAATTGGGCTTTGAAAGCTAAACTTTCTGATTCTCCAAGGCTGGGGTTTGTTATGTTTTGTTGGATTTTTTTGTAAAAAAATACTGAGTCTTTTAACACTATAGAATTTGTTTTCAGGGCTGTATTTTTCTTTTTAAACAAAGTATAAAAATACGTGGGAATTCTTGGTATAGTTGTAGGCTCTCTGATACAGATGTTATTTCATGTAATGGGATGTTACTATGGCTTCCACCTTTTTTTTCGTTTCTGATTGAAAATATCAGAGCTAGAGCTGCGTAGGAATTGTCCTACACAAAGTCCATTGCTGAAAAAAATCTCATTATTTAAAAACAATGCTGAGAATTCATTTCTTAAATGTCTTATCACTCAGGTGGGAGACAGTCACCCTCTCTACCCTTTATTCTCAATTAGGAGACACAAACGATCAAGGAAGTCATTCCTTTCCTTCTAACAGAGGCCCTTCCAGATGGCAATTTAGCCCACCCCAGTCAGACACCTGTCTGAGAACATGGCACACCACCCTCACCAATCTCTGTTTCTCTCCACTGGCCATTAATGGTAGTAGACAGGGTGGCAGGCTCATAGATAAAGATTTTCTTAAGCTGGTGATAGAAATTGAATCTGTTTGCTGAAACACAGTGGTTATGGTCACCTTTTCAGGTTCTGCCATTCTCTGCTAGCCAAGGATAACAGGGACGACATTGGGCTGCCCAGACTCTGCAGCATGGGGAGCCAGCTTGAAAGAGCCAGGTTTCAGAAACATTACTGGAATGTCCATTTCCCAGGAAATTTTTATAAAGCATATCTATTATATATATAATAGACAAAAATAATACATATATATATATTGTGTGTATGTGTATGTATACATATATATGTGTATATATACATATGTATATGTATCTGTATAACTTTTTCTTAAGAGCTTGAAAATATCTGAAGCACCAAGCTTTCTTATAAATCAGAAATTCTCAACCCAACAACTATAACTGAAACTCCATTTATTTCTGGACTTTGATATTTGAAGATGAGGCATTAGAGAAACACAGCTATTTTAACACCTGCTTTCAATCCAGTTAATAACTTTGCACCTGATACATGCTTTCCCATTAAGTCAAATTTATGCTAATACTGTCCTGATTAGCAAATACTATTTAAAGCTGGTTTGTGGGATGATTTCTGAATAAGGTAGGTGTCTAGATTTGGTGAATTTCAGCTATCAGATTAGGAAGTTCAGAAACTATGGAATAGCCTGCAGGATGACAAGTAGTGACAATTAGGGAGAGATTTTTCTCATGCTGGGTAAATCTTTGCTTTTACTGAACACAACACAATCTCTAGTATTGAAAACCACAAAATTCCAATGTTAAATTTACTTTTTGGAAAATTCAGTTAGCCTCATGAAACTCACTCAATTCTGAAGATACAGATCTTGAAACACAAGGCATGTACTTCAAACAATTCCAAAACTGGATTGCTTAGGCTGTGCACTACAGGGCTTAATGAAAGGTGAAGCAAAGGGCACTGAGCTGACAGGCTCAGCGTGAGAACTGTGTATCTTCTTTTGAAGGAGCAACATCTCTGGCCTCTCTGCACTACATGTCATGGCATGGCGTGGGCAGACCTGATCTCATTCTATAAATTATACTGTATCCTGAAAAATATCTTTTCTTCTTTTTTCCCCCTCTGAAAAAATGCTTTTGGCAATAACTTCATATCTACAACATTCTGCTACTTTTTAGGATCTAGAAAAAGCAGCAAAGGCACACAAAAGATACATTTTTGTCATCCTTCAATTCATTTGTGCTCTGAGGGAAACACCTAATGATGTATTTACAGCATGCTGTTTTCAAAGCACTATCTATTAAAATATTAATAACCTATTCATCTCACCCCATAGTGAAACAGGTGATTTCATATTTCTACCACATTACAGAAGCAGAAGTACTTAGAAGGATAATTTTCAGAGCTGAACACAAGAAGCACATCTTCATGTTCAACAGTTAGAAGATGGTATCTCACATCAGTCAAGATATAATATCTAGTTTTAAGGCACTAAGGGCAAGAACACATACTAAACAAGGTAGTCTGCATTTGTGGGGTTTTTTTTAAGCACAGGAATTGGATCAATAGCCACTTTTCATAGGAAGAATCACTGTATTTGTTTTAGAATCAGAGAAACTGATGCACATTAAACCAATTGCTTAAAGCTATTAGATACCTTCTGGCAATATGGCAGAGAGTTTCAGACTATGTGTAACCTACAGGTCAAGTCTGTCACATAGAAAAGCAACTACTATTTTCTTCTAAAATGGCAATGCTACTGCTTACCTAGCACATGAGAAGCAAGTTCATGTCCTTTTCTCTCTCTACCCCCTTTCTGACAAGCATCCTGTTTCTCAGAGTCCTGGGATAACAGCAAGGAGTAGAAGCGCCACTGAAGCTGGTTTTCTCTAAAAAAAAAGATGTAATTAAAACCTTTGGGCTAGAAAACCTTTATATGCTTGTAGATAAAGTATTCAGCTAGAAGAAGTCAGTCCTGCTTAATGCCATGTTTAAGCAGCCGGGACCATTGTACTTCAACAATTGAGTCTCTAGGCAAGGGCTGATGGCAAATATCAGGGTACAGTAATATTTGTGTTACACACCTTCTGCTGCAGCAGGTCATTGTGTATTGGCTCTGCAAGGCAGCTGGAGCTCAACATCGCTGTGCCATTCTATATGTCTGATTTTAACCCTTAATGCCTGCTCCAAGCAGGATGTTAAACCCTCTCTTAGAATTATGTATTTATACCATATCCTCATTTTGCAACCTCGTACCCACTAACTCACTGGCCAGGAGACTCCCAGTGTACAGGCAGACCTAAACCCTCTATTGGAGGGAGATCTAAACACATTTTCCCATGTTAGGTGCTAGTTTGACCACTAATTAACTTGACATGTAGTATTTTTTTTTTCTGTTGCAACTCTTCCACACTTAGGGGATATTTTTTTCTCTGAGAAAAAGAAAGATACAGAGAATGATTCAGTAATTTAGTGGCTGAGAGGGAAAAGACCTGAATTTCCATCTGCCTCACATAAGCATTTTATAGGCTATATATAGGCTTCAGCTCTTTCCAGAAGGGTTAGATTAGAGGCAAAAAAATGCAGCAAGCTAGAATTGATCTGACAAGAAGGATGTTACTGGTGAACAGACTCTGTAACAGAGTACTCAGCAGCAGCAAAGGGACCTAATACAAAATGGAGGAAGGGGACAACAGAGACATGGTATTTTAAGGGGCAAAGTGTAGAGGTGGAGTCTTGGTCCCAGAAAATCAGCCCGGGGTCTGCTTTTCTGCAGGTATTTTGGATCCAACTCTGACTTCCCCAGAGCATCTCACCACCTACACAAGAGTGGAAAAGCACCAGTTTCCTTATTGTAAGGTCTCTGCTGCCTGTAAAGCTTTATTTCAGACAGAAACATGTCCTCTTGGAGAAACTTCAGGGGGCAAGTTCTAGCTATGGCAGTAACCATTCCATCAAAAGGCTGCAAGAGCTTTCTTTTTCTCCCCCAGCACTGGCCCGGAGAAAGAGAAAACTGTCCCAAGGATACAGGGAGCCCCAATCTCATGGACACTGGCAGATCCCTCGGCTGTGTTTTGGGGTATTTGCCACCGGTGGGTTGGTAAATACAAGGACACAGGTGTCCAATCCCATGGACACTGGCAGATCCCTCGGCTGTGTTTTGGGGTATTTGCCGTCTCTGGGTTGGTAAATACAAGGACACAGGTGTCCAATCCCACGCACGCCGCCAGATCCCCGGGCTGTGTGTTTTGGGGTATTTATCCCCAGCTGGAGCGGCGCGGGCTCCTTGCCCACCCGCACCCCCATCAGCTCGCGGGCCGGGCCAGGCCGGGCCGGGGTGGGGCGGAGCGGCGCGCCCACACGTGCGGCGGCTCGCGCCGGGCCCCGCCCTTCCCCCGGGCACCACCTGGAGGGCGGGGTCACGTGCCGGCGGATGGATACAGCATCCGCTGTCGCCAGGTGACCCCTTATCCCCGGAAACCGCTCCGTGCCCTTCTAAAGCCAGGACGGCCGTTTTGCTGTTTGGAGGCGCCGCGTAGGGGAGACATCGCGGAGAGGCCTTAGGGACCCGGCGGACTCGTTGTCACCCCCGGAATAAGGGGCTGTCGTGGCCGGAGTGGGCGTGTGCACGCGCGCCATCCCGGCTGCGGGCGGAGAGGGAGGCGGAGGCGTCCGCGTTCGCAAGTAGTTCCGGTTGAGGAAGTCGGCGCTCGCGGACGCCGGTTCCCGTGGCCGCGCCAGGGCAGGAGCGTTCCCGGCCCCGCTCCGGTCCCACCATGGCCACCCGCTCCTGCCGGGAGAAGGCGCAGAAGCAGAACGAGCAGCACCAGGCCATCCTGGCCAAGCTGCTGCGGGAGGAGGACAACAAGTACTGCGCGGACTGCGAGGCCAAGGGTACGCGGGGCGGGGGGCGCGGCCCGGCCCGGGCGCGGCGCTGCCCCGGCGGGTCCCGGCTCGGGGCGGCTGCGGGGTCCGGCGCGGGGCCGCGCCACGTCCGCAGGGGCGGCGGGACCGGCGGGCGGCTCCTCCCGACAGCGGGCCCGGGGGCGGCAGCGGGGTCGGGCTCGGGGGCAGCGGCGGGGCGGGCAGGCAGACAGCCTGACCTTTCCGTGGGAGCCGCGTTCCGCTCTTCATGGGCTGGGCTGCAGCCGCCTTGTCCTCCAGCGAGGAGCCCCCAGCCCGGCTTTATGCAATGACTGGCCCAGCCCTTTCCTGAAGTTTCACGGCCGCGTCCGCTTCCTGCGCTGCCAGGTATCGATCCGAAGCGGGCTGTGGCCTTCGGGAAGGGACTGGCCGATGCCAGGGGTAGATGCCAGATGAGCTGAATGTCGAGTGTCCACAACAATATACCCTGCCGTGCTGACTCAGTCAGAATGCCATGCTCTGTGAATTTGGATGTCTGAGTCTTGTTAAATGTGTCACAGATGTGGCTTTGGCAATAAATGGAATTTTAAAGATTATGTCACTGGCAAATCTTACAGTGCTTTAGTCTATTTTGTTTTCCTGCACAGAAGTAGATCTATATTTGCACTTGTATTTACCTTGGATTCTGTGGCTTTCAAATGGAAAATTGTAGCACATCGCTCTTTCATCTAGAGTCAATTTATTAAGATCTTACTCTAGGTAAGGTGACTGCACAGTAAGTTATTAAGTGTAATGCTTCCTGAATAACAATTGGAAATTCCCACTGTATGATTAATGCCAGAGCTGCCTTGTTCAGTCCTTCACATAAAGTGGAGGTGAAGTATGAGTGAGCTTCATTTGAGCAACCAGAATGGCTTGTAAATTGTCTTCCTGTCTGTGTGTGCTACTTTTTTTCACTGTGAACACAAGTCATGCCGTGCACAATCAGAAGGAAGACTGTATTGTCCTAATGTAAACTCTTAAAAGTAGATGATATGGATTACACCAAAGATAATGGGTCTTTATGTTTTGTAAATAACTCTGCCTAACCAGTTCCTAACACAGCTCCTCTTGCCCCCTCACAGCTGGTTACCATATAAGTGACTCTTCGTAACCAGTGTCTTTCTGGAGAAAGTATGTTTTATATGTTTTATGTATTATTGGCACTTTGTATTTCTTTGTATTCTTTGTATTGCTGAAGGCTGCTTGGTGTTGCTTGCTGATGGAATTCCATATCTGAGTTGTTCTATAGCATTGACCTGAGGGCTGTGTTGCTCAGGATTAGAGTCCGGAATTCTCCGATTGCTTGTTCTGTCTCTGAGTTTTCTCTTTCTAACTCCCGCTTAGTCAAAATGTTTGTAAGTCTCTGTAGCTCTCAGTGCTCAGTATCTTTTGCCCTTTCCGTTCAGCAGTGCTGACACTTTCAGCTTCCTTTTTTATATATTCATGTTAATGAATGTTTTTATTCACTGTTCTTTTCTTTGTTGCTTTCTTTCATAAGATCAAGCTTTGGTGTATTTGGTTTTTGTTCTTTTCTAGTTCTGGAGGACCTACCAATATCTTGAGCAGGCTAGTCTTTTACTGGTACATATTAATTCAGTTTTCAAATTTCTAGAGAATATTTTACATAGGTACCTACTAAAATCTGATGACACTTTTGAAAGCTTCTTGCTTTTCTCTTTTGCTCAACTTCTCCTTTGCTGTTTCTCTGTATGCCAGAAGCATGGCTTGCTTTCACCCTGTCCCCAGGAAAGCTGGCATGAAAATACTGAGTGATGCAATATGAGGGATTTGTGGTTTGGCGGTTTCTTTTTTATTTATTCTATTCTTCCCTTCAAGTTTAATTTGCATTTGCTTCGTCCTGTTGTAGCAATTTTTATTTTAGATCTTGTGTCATATTAGCTTTGTAGTGCTATCTGACTTTGCCTGTACTGTATATGTTTGGGGTTTTTTATAGTTGGAAGGAAGAGTGTGGAATGACAAGATTGCTTTGGTAGCAGCTCTTCTAGAGGCACTTTACTGAGATGTGGCCATATATACACAGTTTCTTACTCGAAGTTTAGGAAGTTTCCTTCTGGGAAGGAGAGTTATGTGAACAATGTTGAGATGCCTCCACTATACCCTGAAATCTGGATTTGTGTATACTTCTGGAAGACAGCTCAGAAAAAAGGAAGCATTATCAGTTGTTAAGTTGGAAATCAAGCTTGTCATGGGCATGCAATGCCACTGTTGAACTCTTGTTCTAATATAATATATTAGACTTTGTTGAAACTTACTTACCAAAAGAGGTGAAAAGGCTGCAGCCAGCTGTTTTTTCCCCGATGTGTTTCATGTTTAATCCATAGTGTTTGAGTGCTCATAACTTGCTGCTGTCTGGCAAAGCTGTAGTTTTGCTAGTTCTGGAATGCAGAGCTATCTGAGGCAACAGCTATTAACGTGGCTCTGTTAGCTAACCAGAGCCTGCCAGCTGTCTGGCATTCCCCAGGCTGTGAGGTCCCCTTTACCTCTTGCAACACTAACAGCATCCCTTTCATCTCTGGTCATGTTTGTTATTAGTCTGGAGTTCCATATGGTCAGTTCCACTGGAGACCCTCTTCAGCCTGGCTTCTGCAGAAATTAACATGGAACCATTGTCATTAAGATGACAAAATGTTTAGTATTTCTCTTGCGTCAGTCCTAGTTCAGTGTAGTTTTAGTTTTCTTAATGTGATATATTCCCATTTTCTTTGAAATGTTGTCCGCTTTAGTTTCTCTTACTTTCTTCTCTTGTGTGAGCTTTGCTCCTTTGTCTGTCCTTCTCCTTTCTGTTGTAGGAGAAGGACAGACAAAGTGTAGGACCCTCCAAGTCCAGTGTTTTCTTTCTTTTTCTGTCACCTAATTGTGGGGTTGCATCTTTATTATTAACTCTAGTTGTTTTAACTGAGTTGCAGTTGTTTTGGATCTTATTCTGGCAGTACATAAAAACATTGTCTTCAATATGGTCTTTCAGATAGCTGTCAGTTCAGCATGGGCACTTAACTGAAACTAATTCCTTTCTCTCACCCTAGACATTATAGTATCTCTTAAACCTGAAGTATTATATTTACTCTATGCTTCTTTTCAGATAGCCACATCCAAAGGTTGTGGAACTCTTCCGGATTATACTTGTATATCTGTTTTAACTGCTATTCTTTGAGGCTCTGGGAATTCTTAAGTAGGTAGATATAATGTAAAGTTGTACAGATATCCTTTTGACCCTAAAAAATGTGATGCCCTGTTAGTATATTTACCATTCATTACTTTCATTGCACCTGCTGTAAGGCTACTGTTGAACTCTTCCATCATATCAAAAAGGCTTTTCTGCTGGCTCGTATTTCTTGAATCAAAAAAGGTGCCACAGGATCTTACTACCATCCTGTCATTCCTAAGTTACTGAGTTAGCTTTCCTTGCCCAAGGTATAGGGCCACCATATGCACTGCCTGCAAAGAACTTTGAAGTGTGCATCTTTTCAGTATTTATTGCATGCTTGCTCTAAGAATTAGAAAAGCTATTTCTTGGTCATCCCCAAAATAATCTTTCTTTCATTAGCAGTAGTCTTGTATCAAGAACAAATCCATCTTTTGATTTGTGGTCTACTTCTGCAAGTGCAAGGTATGCAGATACATTGGATGGCTTTGTAAGGGGAAGAATACAGCTGAGGACACATCTGCCAGAGCAGCATTAAGCAATAATTAGGATTGCTGACCCTGGCAACAGTTTCTGGAAGTGAGTTTTATTCTGTATTTGCCTTTTGCCTGTTAAAATAACTGCTATGAATCTGACTGTTGCTGCTAAAATGTGTTGGAAACTACCTGTTGTAGGGCCATACGGTAGTTGCCATATGTCACCTTCAAATTGTAAATCTTGCAGCTGTCAGAAAGACTAGATGATACTTCTGTGGAGAAGAAGCCTGAAAATTAAAGGTTCTGGAACTGTCTTTGCAATCACTGAGACTTTTGAAAGAGTGAGGAGGTTGGGATGACATTTGACAAGGCAGTTCTTGTCTGTGTACTGTCTGTTCTTTACATCGCTATCTGAACAGTTGTCTGCATAAGGCAGTAGCTGTCTTCCCAGTATTTTATTACTGGGAACAAGTTACACTACTGTTTCTAATACTTGTAGGAAATAGTAAGGTGTGCTGACAGTAGTGTAAGCCACCCTGAAGTTTTGAAAGAGGTGACTGAAATTCCTGTGTGATCCTTGTGTTTGTGTAACTAAGTAAAGCTGTCAGGAATTGGAAGGATCTAGGAGAAGCTGTATCAGGTATGTAGACTATGCTGAAAGCTATTGTAAAGCATTTGAATTTTTCCTACTTTTCATTGTAGAGAGAGGGTAGTGCATTTTTAAAATTGTTTCGATACTGATGTTTGAATTCGTTAAGCAATAACACCTCTTCAAAGTCTGTCAAATGAAGCCAAAAATAAAAAAAACCTCAAACTGTTAACATCAGTCGGGGACCCTTTGACTATAGGGGCTATAATTTGCTATTTCTGTGTAGTTAGTACCTACTTATAACATGCTAGAAGTCTCCTAGACGTGTGTTCTTATTGCTTGGCAGTAAGACTGGTGTTGCTAGGATGCTGATATTAAATACTGAATCAAGTACTTAGAAGTTGAAGTGTGTGATGAAGCACAAAAGGAGATTAGTTTCAAACATCATTAGGAATAGTAATCAGAGTCTTATGCTCTCTATTTACAGAGACAGACACACTAGACCAAGACTGATGGCCTTCAGTTTATAGGCTTGCTTGCTTAGAATATCATGTCCCCTTCTAAGAAAAAACAATGTGAATGTTCTCTGACGTACCTTGTCTGTCTGTTGTGCTTGGATTTGGATGCTGTCTTTAACACCAATGAATTGGCTACTGAAGTCTCTAAATTTTCATTTCCCTATCAAGAAGGCAATTATGTGAGTTGTAGATCAACTACCTTAGATTTTTTTAAACTGTAATCAAGTTAAAATAACATAATTGCAAACTTACAGACCTTAGTATAAACAATTAAATAGATGTTTTGGGCCTTCAGAAAGGTGAATAAATTTCTGTATCAGAGGAAGTGTTCTGGGCTTTTTTTGGTTTTTTCTTTAATATTTACTTATTTCATGCCTGGTAGTGCTTGAAGCCTGTTCAAATGATCTGTTACCAAAATCCTAGTACAAAGAAGCACATTGACACTGTTGCGTGTTCAATCAGATGAAAATTGGTTTAATTTGGTTATACTATTAATGAAAACACTTTTCAGTATTTATAGTTGTACCGTACAGTCATTGAATATCTGTGTGTGACTGAAGATTTGGCCTTCTGTCTTAAGAGTGTCAGGTTCAGGCACTTGGGAGTGTGGAGAAAGACTGGACAGGAAAGGTTGTGGTACCAATGTTTGTGTAGATAGAACTTAACTTCCCTAACGCCTAACCAATCCCAAACATGGTGTCTCTTAGCAGTGGGGCAGGACAAAAATATAATTTAAGTAAGTGTGCAAACTAGCTATGGAAAGAAATTTGGAATATTCCAGATATGTTTACAGCTGTTCATACTGCTTCGTATAGACATTCAAGTCTTGCATATGATCTCTTCTATGGCTGGGAGACCAACTTAAATATTTGTGTATGATGATCACTTTTTGTGAGGCTGCTTTGCTGTTTACTTGTTTGATGTGTGGTCTTCTAACTGTCTTAATCTTGCCTGTGTGCTTTAATAGATAGTGTATTTCTTTCTCAAGCAGATGGGTAACTCTCACAGCTCACTGCCCTCAGCCTGTGCAAGTCATCACTGTCAGTATAAGAAAGCTTTGTGACAGCTCATTAACAGAGCTCACACTAGGGCAAAGCACTGGCACCTCCTCAGGTGAAGATCTTCCCTTTCTTCCTCCTGAGGTGCAGAAACACCTGAGAGAACACTAGGGGGAATAGAACACAGTTGGATTATGCTGGAGGTCAGTTTTGCATATCATGTCTGGTACAACTTCTAGTCCTAAATTGAAGTTCAGACACAAAGTAATAGCTTAATAGTAGCCGATGGTGCTGTATGGGTATTCTGTACCAATTGTTGAAAATTCCAGATGTTGCTGCAGGTCACTCAGATTGTTCACTTGCACAAATCACTTGGATTTGTTCTTGATACAAGACATTGCTGGTATTTCTTTGTGTTTCTGTTGCAGGGTTCACATTGCTTCTGCGAGATAAGCTTGGTAAAAATCATGTGAGTGTAACAGACTGGAATATGAATTGACAGATACAACTGGCTGCCTCTGGCTGTCCAGTGAGGCTTTGCAATATCCTTCCATAAGGAATAATGAAGGCAAAGCATTTTGATTCGGGATTGTTATTACTTAAACTTAGCAAATGGAATGATGTATCTTAAACTCTGGTAATAGAAACCGTATCACTAGAAGTCCTGGTGATAATATGGTACTTAAATGAGTTTTCTGGCCTTTTTGTCAAGATAGTGCCTTCAGAGACCCTTAGGGACCAGAAACTCACTTCTGTCTCTCTTGGGGCTGTATAACCAGTATTTTTTTTTTCTGATTTCTTCCTACTAAATAAAACTACCTCAATGCTCTTCTTCCCTGTTGCTGACACCAGCTGGGTTAAGACTGAAACTTAGGAATTAGTTGCTGTTGCAGCCCTGAGAAGGATAATTGTCTTCCCCAGGAAAAGAGCCCTTAAGACACCTCATTTGGTGGGGAAAAAGTATGGCAGCCTTAGTTTAGGACTTCTGAATAGAGTGTTGCGGTGTTGGGTGACACTAGGGTCCCCTGTAAGGAAGGAGATTGTTTCCGTCTCCTGACCCTTACAGTCCAGAAAAATATTTTCAAAAAAGTCACAGGAAGTTTGTTTAGCTTGTACTAAAACAGGGTTATTTGCAAAGTTGAAGGCCTTTACCCAAGTGGATGCAATCTCTATTCTTCAGAACTTAAATGAACTTGATTGGGTGAGACCCAAAGCAGCATGACATAACTTTGAACTTAGCATTGCTTTGACAAGAGGCTGGACTAGGTGATCTCCAGATGTCTCTTTCAACCTAATTATTTCTGTGACTACTAATAGAAATATTTCTGGGCCTTGTTCTTTTTGGTTTTTTGTTATGTTGCAAATCTTTAGGTTCTCTGAGATAGATTATACAGATGCAGAAATCCTTATGTGCTTAGTTTGATGCCCTATATTTCAGAAGTTATTGGCAGTCTAAGCTGTTTCTGTTGTGTGGACCATAAGGATGGGACAGATCCTGAAAAGTGATTATTGTTATTGATGAGACTGTGTTCTTGCCTTTTTAAAGCGTAAAACAGCCCAGTTCTTTTGGTCAGGGCTACAGGTGTGTCTTCAAGTGGTCCTGAAGCTGCAGTTGTGCCACTCTTCAGTGAAAAAGCTGCTGCTGCAGTATGCTGTTTGTACCACTTGGCCTTTGCTTTGTTCTTGAATTTCACAGAATCACAGAATGGAATGATGCATCTTTTCTCTTTGGTCTGAATGCTATAAAGAAGAAAGAGCAACTGAGCTGCAGCCTTAAGAGGTCCTTGTACATTATACAGAGGAAGCAATTAGATATATCTATGTGATAAGCAGACTTTTAGGGAGGTACTGTCTCCTGGAAAGGTGACTCCCTCTTTAATGCATGCATCCTGTAGGATTTAAGAACATCAATTATCAGACATTAGTCAGGGAGTAGTCAGCAGTTGATTTAGCTCAGGTGTCACATTGTCTTAGACTGGCTCAGTAAGGTTGATTTGAGCATGATTCAGCATTACTTTAGGAACTTTGATGCTTCACAGTTTCTCTTGTGGCCACAACTGAATTCTCCAAGACATAATGACTTTGCCTTGTGAACAAGTAAGTTGTTTGGCAATACCTTATTTTCATGTTGAGGTGATTCTGAAGAGTTAGGCTGATGAACCCATGACTAGTTAAATCTGTCTTCACTGTACTGTCAGCAAGTACAGTCAACAGACTGAGCTGATGATTTTTATTGGCATTGCTGAGTGGGATATCTCACAGCTGGAGGACTGAAATGGGTAAATGCAGGTGCTTAGGAAGGGCAGGCTGGGATGGTGGTAAAGGGCCATAGCCATTTCCTGTGAGAGCAGTGGGGCTGCCTGCAGCTTTACGTGGAAATGGGTGAGCCAGTTGAGAGCTTATGAGTCAAGAGTAGTAATAAGGATTTCCTCAGACAACTCAAGCCTTATGTTCACAGGCTTTCTCATTTATAGGGTGCTTGGAACACCTTTATTTTCTAGGGGGAAAGCACAGCAGGGAATAAGTAATCAAGGAAGCTTCTGGCATGCATTGATGCCCATATCTCAATACAAGTGGTTGAGGACCTGTTTCTTGCAAACAAGCACTGACAATTTGAGGATGTAAGGGTTAGTAGTAGTCTTAGCTGCAGTGGTCATGAGGTAGAAGAGTTCAGGATGTGAATTGGAGACAGCAAAGCAAAGAGTAGGATTACAGCTATAATTGTCAGAAAGGAAGATTTTCTTCTGTTCAAGGATCTTCTTGGGAGAGTTGTTGGGAAGATGGTTTTGAGCAGAGAGAGCCAAGAAAGCTGGTTGACTGCTTTAAGCTCTAGTGTGGCATATTGCAATGAAAAGGAAATGATACAAAGGCATCAGAGTCCTGCTTGAATGAATGAGGAGCTTCTGAAAAAGCTCAGACGTAAAAAGGAAGCATGTAATAAGGTGGAAGCAGAAACATGTGGCCCAGGGAGAGCCTGGAGACATCATCCAAACATGCAGATGTGTCTAGGTCAGAAAGCTAATGTCCATGTGGAGTTTAATCTTACCAGGTATATGTGAATAGCAACAAGGGAGGCATTTACAGCTAGTTGGCAGAAAAAAGAATGGACCTGCTGCTGAATGGGGAGGAGGACTGCTCGTAAGGAATGTGGAAACAACTGAGATATTTGACATTGTCTTCACTTTTTTCATTACTTGTAAGACTTGCTTTCAGCAATTCTAGGCAAAGAAAGTACTCTCAGTAGAGAAGGATCAGATTTGGGATTGCTTGTACAAACTGGATGTACACAAGTCTCTGGGCTCTAATAGGGTGCACCCAGGAGTGAGACGGGGTGGCCAAGGTAGTTTTGTGGTGATGCTCAGTAACTAAGGTCATGGTGACTGGGGGAGTGGGTTTTGGGGGCTGAACTCAAGCTAATGTCCTAACTATCTCTAAAGAGAGCAGGAAGGAACATCTAGAGAACTGCCAGTCAGTCAGCTTTGCCTCTGTTCCTGGAAAAGTGACAGACCAAGCAATCCTGAAAACACATGAAGAAAAATGATGGACAATAGTTGGTGTGGATTAATTAAGGGGCTGTAATGTGTGACCAACATGATAACAGCCTTCCACACTGAACCAAGCAAGAAGACCAGCTTGGTGGATGAGAACAGTGGGTGTTTTCTTACCTTGCTCTTTCATGAGGCTTTGTAAACTGTCTCATAACTTCTTCTTCGGCAAGTTGATGAAATGCTTTCTGGATAAAGACGTGGATTGGAAATAGCTTAGGGGCTAAAATGCCAGGCTCAGGGTGGTGATCAGCATCCTAAAGTTGAGCGAGAGGCCAATCACTTTTGGTGTAGCTCAGGGGTTGTTACTGAGGCCAGCACTGTTTAACATCTTCATTAATAACCTGTGTGACAGGATAGACCCCTCCCTTGGCAAACTTGATGGATGCAAAACTGGGAGGAGTAGTTGATAAACCAGATGGATGTGCTGCTACTCAGGAGCAGGCAAGTGAACAAGTGGAAGAAATGAGGCAACAGGAATGTTATCAAGTTCAACAAAGGAAAATGCAAAGCTCTGTCCCTAGGAAGCGGGTGTTGGTGGTGCAGAAGAGATGCCATGGATCAAAAATTGGTCATGAATCAGTAATGCACCCTTGTCACAAAGAAGGCAAACAACATCTTGGACTGAATTTCCAGAAGAGAGTGGTCAGTGTCTGGAGAGAGGAGATCTTTTCCTCAGCACTGGTGAGACTGCATTTGTGGTGCTGGGTTCCTCAAAGAAACCCATCCTGTTCTGGATTCCACAAAGAGACATGGGCAGGCTGGAGCAAGTCTAGCAAAGTGACATGAAAGGAAAGGTCAGTGTGCCTTACAGTCAAGTAGAGACTGAAAGCACTGAGATTGTTCAACCTGGAGGAGAGAAGGCTGCTGGGGGATTCTTATGCATGTGTATAATAAATAACTGGTAACAGAAAGTAAGGATGGAGGCAGACTTGTGTGGTATCTAGTGATAGGACCAAATGCCAATGAATGCAAATTAAAACACAGGAAATTCCACTGAAAAATAAGTGGTTTTTTTGGTGATGTGGTTTGGTTGTTTTCTTTGGTGGGGGGAGAGGGAATTTGGGGGTTTTTGTGTGGGGTTTTTTTTGTTGTTGTTTTTTTGGTGGGTTTTTTTGTTGTTGTTGTTTTTGGGGGGGTTGCTTGTTGTGGGAGTTTTTTTGTGAGTTTGGTTTTGTTTGGGGTTTTTTGGGGGGGTTGGGTGTTTTGGGTTTTTTTGGGGTTGGGGCTTTTTTGTTTGTTTTGGGGTGGTTTTTTTGTTTTGTTTATTTATTTTGTTTTTTGTTTGGGTTTTGTTTGGTTTTTTTTGTTTTTTTTTTAACTCTAGGAAAGGCTGAATAGGATCAGGTTACCTCGAGAGGCTGTGGAGCATCCAGTGTGGAAGCAACAAAAATCTGACTGGGAACAGCCCTAAGTAACCTGCTGTGTTTTCTGTGCTCTGAGCCCCAGGGCTTGGACTAGCTGATCTTCCAGGGTCCCTTCCAGTCTCTGCTACTTCAGATTCATTTTAGTTGTTGTATCACTTACAAGCTGATATGGAGTCCCACTGCAGATACCATGTAATTTGTTTCCTCTTTCTCCCAGGTGTGCAAGTATCAGTCTATGTCAATTCAAAGTAGATTCTTTGTTTAAAGTTGAAATCCTTTATGAGAAAGTGATTAAATGGTAGCAAATACAGACTGTAGTAGAGCTTTGAATTTTCAAGAAATACAGAAATTTTGCTGTCGTTTGTTCATCCAGAGACAAAAAGGACCAAATCTGGCCGTTTAAAGCACCTGGGAATTGAGATGCTATGGTAAAAGGGTTAATTCATATCTTGTTTTTGACTGAAGTGTTTAAACCTAGCTAGGAGAATACCTTCACAACTTTAATTGTTCTGTAGAGCTGGTAGAAAGTTGCTTGGAGTTTGTGTCCCTTGTGTCAGAAATTTCCCTGGATCTTAAAACTACTGGTTTGAACTCCATGTTATGACTAACAGTGATTTCCTCTGGAAGACTGGGGCAAAAAAGAAACTACTGGAGATTCCTGTTTTTCTTTTGTTCTGACCCCTTATTTGATTAATGATTGCTGAGAGCTTGAGGAATATTAATTCTCTTAATATTTTTCTCTTGAATGGTTTCACAATAATCCATCCGAACAAAGCTGCTTTATTGTCTTTGTGATAACTTGGCAAATTTAAAATTTGAATGGATACTTATTTATAGTCACCTTTGTTTACTGTAGACTCTGATTATGGGACATATTGCTGATTCCTGCTTATCTTCCACTTGTCTTGTCTTGATCACTTGTTGCTTTCCATTACATGATAAACTTGTCTGAGTACATATTCTCAGGGAGCTCCTGCCCAGTGCTATGAAACAACCCAATCAAGAGAACCTGAGTTCTCATCAAAATATTGATGAGATTTGTCTTCCTCTGACCAGAGAAGCCAGACACTTTTCTGCTCTTAGGTAGTGATCTGAAGAGGAGGAGGAATTTGGAGAAACAGAGAACGTCCTTGTGCTGCAAGTCTGTGGTAGATGTGGATAGAGACAGTGCTGATGTAGCTTATACAGTTGATGGCAAGTTTTATGGGTGAGGCTGATCTGTGTTGGTTTTGTGTTCTGCCTGTTTCAGTAGCCTTAAAATGTCAATTACCCCTTTCTTCTCTTCAGGAAAGGTGTTTGTTGCTGGTGGATGATCGAGGAAAGAGGTAGAGACTGTAGCTCAGTGCCTGTAGGAATGGAATGTGGACAGCAAGGTGTTGGAGGCAATGTTGCCAAGCAACTGACTTTGCAGGTGTGGTTTGGTAAAGGAGCAGTTCTTTCTCTAGAAGCTGTGCCAGGCTATGATTTTATGTTTAAAAAAGAAGAAAAAAGGTGTAGGTAACATTCTGTCTTGCATGGCTGAGAAAAGGAATGCAATATTCCACATTCAGCTGTTGATTGCTATACAAGAATCTAATGCATTTTTGCTGAAGTCTTTGAATGGAAATGAATAAAGTTTCATAGTACAGGACTTTATTGGTAGGATTAAAGGCAGTAGCAGTCCTCTAAGAAATTCTGCAAAAGACAGCGGAAGTGATTAATCATGTAAGCTGATATTTTTGAATGCAGCTGAACTTGCAGGTGGATTCAAAACATGGCAGTGAGGGACAATCAGGAGTGATCATTTGAAATAAGCTCCTGGCAATGTGTGCTGAAGTAATTTGGGTTTAAATTTGCCATTCATGACAATTTATAGAAGCTACCAATGTATTGATAAGTAATGATCCTTTTATAATATAGGGACTGATTAACCTATTAAGGTATATATATGGGGTGTTTGTTCAGATGCCTGTTGTCTGTAGAATGACAGAAGTGTCCCTTTAAACATAGCAAATGCTGCACTCTATGTTCACTTTTTAGATCTTCAGAGGAATTGTGCTTGAGCACTTAAACAGGGGTGAAGCCAAAGCGACATGTCAGTAAGATGCTGAGTGCAGGCTTTTTGGTCTGTGTTCTCATTGCCAAGTGATAGCTGGGTTATCCTCAACATTGAATGCATTGAGCTGCTGTAGCAGTGTTGTCTGAGAGGGGGCTAACTCTCCATAGCAGCACTCATGGTGCTGTGCTTTGCAGCTCTAGAGGCGTGTTGATATGAAACACACACCAGTGTTTCAGCTGTGCTGAGCAGTGCAAGTGCAGCATCAAGGCTGTCTCCTGAGCCTCCCCACAAAGGCCACTGGACTGGAGGTGGGCAAAAGTTTATGAGGGAATGTAGCCAGGACAGCTGACCTGAACAAACCCAAGGGATAGGCTGTAACAAGCGACCCAGTAAAAGCTAAGAGAAAGCAAGGGGATGGGGAGGTTTGGTTGTTAGGGTGTTTGTCTTCCAGAGCAACCAACTCTGTACTGAGACCTCACTGCCCAGGAAGTGGATATCACCTGCTGATAGGAGAATATTTTTTTTTCTTACTTCTGCACATTGTCTTTGCTTTTCTTTATTAAACTGCCTTTATCTTGGCCCATGGAGTTTTTATCTTATTTTGTCCTCTTTGGTGGGTGTGTGATGACCAGACAAGGTTTATCCTCCACAACTGCTGAGGGTTCTTGTGTGTTCTAAGTACAAAGTAACTGTCATTCTTCATTAATGAAGACTGTGAAGCCTTGGGTCAATTTTCTAGGTGTTCTGCAGCATAGAGCAAGCACCGTCTGAAAGAAGTGATGCTAATTACCCCTTGACATCTGCCTTGTTCACTGCAATTTCTGTAGAGCTTGGATGTTCATGGAGTCCCTGCTTAAAAAAGTTTACTCCAAAAATACATTTATAGAACAAAAGGATTCTGTCAAGTGTTTGGTTTTAAATTGAGAATTTAAAAATACAACAGATCCGAGATCTCATGCTTAAGAGTCTTGCAGAGTTTTGAGACCACATCTGGGGAATTGGTAACTTCTCAAACAGTCTTAATCCTACTTGGAACTAAAACTCACAGTTCTGTATTCCAGACTGAATGCAGCTGACTGCTCTGGTATTGTATACCGTTTCTCTTCTGGCATCTGAAGAAAATGATATTTTGAGGAAAAGTACTGTATGACCGCAACGTATTTTCTACACAAAGTACAGAAGATCACTTTGGAAAAATAACTTGAACAAAAATCCCTTCCAACTTCCTCTTCATTTCTTTGAATGCAAATCTGCTTAAGTCAGCTGTGAAGTACACTACTTAAAAGTAAATTTGTTCTTTCCTTTCTCAGTCACATATAGCTGATATAATGATGTCTGAGTATTGGTGATTGTCTGTCATGCTGGAGTGTTTAACTGTGTTAGTTTAAATTATATTTAATTTAGTATCATCATGCAGGAGACCAATGTACAGTTTTACAAAGCAAGAAGATGCCTTTAGAAAAATGCAAAGCACATTTAAGCCTTGAATGTGTGGCATGATGCATTTGAATTGGACATATATAAATTACTTTGTGGTTTAAAAACCACAAAATTTTCAAATATTGGACTGAATTTTCCCTCAAAGAGATGGTGAAATATACTTTTAGAGCTATTCAAAATAAATGAACAAAGCCCTAAGCAACATGATCTAATTAGATCTGATTCAAATGTGAAATCTTAAGTGACCTCAGGAAGTTCATTTATTCCTAGATTATAGGTTTTTTGTTCACTGACTGAGGAAATACAGAAGTTAACACCTGCTCTTTAAAAGATATATCTCACAGAGCATAGATACCTTCTGTTGTGTGTATTGGCTCAAACCCAGCTTCAGGGAGGGGTGTTGAAGGCATGATCCATTTGCTGAGACTTGGACAGACTGCAGTATTGGGATGTAGCTACACTGGCATGCAGGTCCTGGGCATCTGTTGGAAGGATTTGTGACTACGACGCTGGAGTTTCAAGTGGAGAAAAGGAGTGATTCTGCCTGTCCTCTTGAGCATGTTCTTTTTTCCAGGTCTTCTGTTAATTTAGTATCCTGAGCTCCACTGAAAGTTCTGCTCTGAAGATTCGTGATATTGTTACAGTAAACTCAGTGGTCAAGACAAGAGTTGTATTTGTGAGCTAGGCCATTCCTGTGCCTGAGAACTGTGGTATATTGGTGCCTGGGAGTGGGCCAATAGGCTCTCTGTAGGTAAGAGAGATGAATGGTGCAGCCTAAAAATCTACTTGATCTGATCTACGTAACCTGAAGAGGAAGTGAGACAGTATACAGAGGAGGAATATAGAAGAACGTCTGCAGTGAAGGTGAATTTTGTGGATGTGGATGCTAGTAGGATGGCGGAGACACACAGAAGAGTAAGAGTGAGAAAACTCTTGGGTTGAGATGAAGACAGGTAAAGCAAAAGCTGTGCCCACAAGCAAAGCAAAATAAGGAATTAATTCACTATTTAGCAGCAGCAGGTAGGTGTTCAGCCTTCTCCAGGAAAGCAGGGTTCATCACATGTAACATGTAGTTACTCACTCCAAATGTCTCTCCTTTCTCCTTACTCCAGCTTTTTTTTGCCGAGCACAGTGTTGTCTGTGATGTCCCGTTGGTCAGATGAGATCAAATGTCTCAGCTGTGTACCCTTCTGGCCACTTGCCCACCCCCAGCCGCCTCACTGGCTGGACAGTCTGAAGAGCAGAAAAGGCCTCAATGTTATGTAAGCGCTGCTCAGCAATGGCTAGAACATTGGTGTGTTATTGACACTGGCCTGGTCACAGATTCAGAACACACGACCATAGGGCTTTCTATGAAGAAAATAAACTCCGTTCCCACACAAATGAATATAACAGAGAGGATTGGTACAAGAAACAATCTGGCTGTTCATTATAGATGATTTCAGTGTATTTCTACTGTCTAGAGCCTGAAATTTGGCGCTTTACTTTGCCTGCTCATGGCTTGAACGGGGCACTTTTCACTCAGTATGAACTGACTGGGTGGCCAGGCCCAGGAAATGGTGAATGAAATCGCATCCATCTGGTCACTAGAGGGGTTCCCCAGGGCTCAGTCTTTGGTACAGTCCTGTTTAATATCTCTGTCAATAATCTGGATGAGTGGATTGAGTGCACCATCAGTCAGTTTACAGATGATACCAAGTTGGGTGGGACTTTGGATTTGCTGGAAGGAGGCAGGAAGGCTTCACAGAGGGATCTCAACAGGCTGTATCGATGAGCTGAGGTTGGTTGTATGAGATTGAGCAAGGCCGAGAGCTGGGTTCTGCCCTTGGGTCACAACAAGGCCTGCAGCGCTACAGGCTGTGGGCAAAGCCATCGGAAAGTTGCCTGATGGAAGAGGACTTGGACGTGCTGGTTGACAGCAGCTGAACATGAGCCACGGTGTGCCCAGGTGACCAAGAAGGCCAGTGGCATCCTGGGCGGTATCAGCAATAGTGTGGCCAGCAGGAGCAGGGCAGGGATTGTCCCTCTTTGCTTGGCACTGTTGGGGCTGCACCTCAAATCCTGTGTCTAGTTTTGGGCCCCTCACTACAAGAAGGACATTGAGGTTCTGGAGTGACTCCAGAGAAGGGCAGCAGAGCTGGTGAAAGGTCTGGAATGCAAGTCCTGTGAGAAGTGGCTGAGGGAGCTGGGGTTGTTTAGCCTGGAGAGGAGGAGGCTCAGGGGAGCCCTAGTCACTCTCTACAACTCTCTGAAAGGAGATAACCAGGTGGAGGTTGCCCCTTTCTCCCAGCCAGCCAGTGACAGGACAGGAGGGAATGGCCTCAAATAGTGCCAGGGAGGGTATAGATTAGATATTGGGGAAGATTTCTTCACTGGAAAGTTGGTCAGGCACTGGAACAGTCTGCTCAGCTTCACTGCCTGAAGTGCTGAATCATCATCCCTGGAAGTATTAAAGAACAGGTAGATGTGGTACTTGGCTGTGTTTGGTTAATGGTGGAACTTGAAGATCTAAGATGTCTTTTCCAACCTTAAAGACTCAGATTCTGTGGCTCTTGAATAAAGAAGCTTGAATGTCTGGTTTCTCTGCATTTTTTCAAATTTAGGTTATTTTTGGAGAGATTATGGGGGTGCATTTACCTTCTTTGTTATGTATGAGAAAGCACATCTCTGGAGTCACTGAGGACTGCACAGAGGTTGTGCAGTTTGTGGAGTGTTTTCTTAAGGATCTCTTCAGTTGTATTTGAGGAAAATGGTAAAGGAAAGCTGATTATTGCAAACGCTAGATAATGTCTCTTGTAGAGAATGAACCTTTCTTGTTTATGGCAAACAGGCTACATTATAAGCCTGTCTTGCAAACAAACCTTACTCTGGGGTTTTGTCATAGTTAAAGGAAGAACTTCAGTTACAGATGGAAGGGTTTTTTTGAAGCAGGTGCTTATATAATTTTTATCCTTTGCCTGGGTGTGCAGAGGGTTGTTACATCCTAACAGAGTGGTGCAGATTTATGCATTTCTTTTCAGTGATGCTTTTACTTTATGCTTAGTTATCAGGTTATGAAAACATTTTTTAAGAGCTCACTGTTCCCCATTTTCCTTTTATTTCTGCATATAAAAGGAATATAAATTGTAAACTTAAAACAGTAAGTGTTTTAGCATTTCCTTGCTGACAAGGGAATAATTGCAGCCTATACTTGCTCCAGAACCTTCCTACTAATCCTGTAATATGCTACATAACCTTGTCTTTTTTAGAAAGTACCAAATGCTGCTAACAGGAAATGACAGCTTGTACACCTTATTCCTGCAGCCTGAACTCTGACACAAGCAGTCTTTCTCTTCACGAGTGAACAGGCAGGATAAAATTGGAGTGCTACCCCTTAGCCAAATTGAAATTTTATTTCTGAAGCTGTTAGGTTATTGAATGTACCAGGGTTGGCACCCCTGTCATCTCTGGTACTTGGGGCACTGACTTTACTTTGCAAAGGGTGCTGTAGCACCCACAAGGCTGGTAGGAGGGCTGTGGCTGTGTCCTGTGTACTCTGCATGTGTTCTCCCTGTACAGTCACAGACACGTGCTCAGGTAATCCAGGCGTGGTTGCCAGCCAAGGGTCAGGAGCTGCTCTCTTGACAGTTCAGAAGTTGCTTGTGATTCTGCTTACCTGTGTAGTGTGAGGATGGGTGAAATCTGAGGTGTGAAGTACTTCCAAGTCAGGAATGCAGACTTTGGGAGATGGTTTTAAAGGAAGTTTCACTGCAAAACACAGAGTTAATAATTAAAAACACAGAGTTGATAATTAAAAATGAGTGCTTTAATGAGGTGTAGGTGTTCTTTTTAAATCCTGCCGTCTCATTTCTAAGATAAATAGGAAGTCTTGGTGATGTTTTGGAGAAAAAATCCCCAAAACCTGTCATAATCTCCTTTTTCTTGTAATTTACATGAGGAGGGATCAACTGTGTATTTGTGTATATAACTTTATGGCGAACTCTAAATATTGTACTTTATTTCACAACTTAGCTTTTATGTCCTAGAATCACCTAATATTTGATAAAATGGCTTTATTTTGGAAAAGTAAACTTATTGTCTCACAGTCAAAAAGACTTTTAATAACTGACTATTTGTTAATAAGGCAAAAAAATTTTTCACTTTGTCACCTTACAAGACTGCTTGTGCCAAATGGCTGTTAGACAAGAAAAAGACCTGTTCATTTCAAGAGTAAACTGACATTACCTGTGTATCTCCGATAGCTAATGTAACCAACCAGTCCTCTGATTTACAAACTGCACTTTGGTATTCCACACTTAATTTTCTGTATAAAGCTTCTGCTGTTTGAAATTACTTGGATGCATTCCAGAATTAAAGTTGTTTTGAAGCCAGCCACATGACTTTGTGGCTTAAACATAGAATCGAAGGAACATTCATGTCACTGTACTTCTGTTCAGGTTGAGGCTTGATACAACCCTTGAAATTTCTTTGAAATGCTTTTAGCAATTTTTGATGTGACAGAAGCAAGTGGATAAAATAATTGAAATTGATACATATTTCTCTCTCTGACTTATAGAGGTGGGACATGGTTGTGCAGGGGAAGAGTTTAATTCGTGATACTTCTACAGAGCCTGTTTGGAGTTATGAATAAGTCTGCACTTAATGGATTTTTGGATGGCTTTCATGAAAAATGATTATCCAAACCAAAAGACAAACTTGGAGGAATTCTGCCCATGAAATTCTTTACCACCTACCAGATATTGGCTAAAAATAGCTAAGCAATGCCTCTAAGGCTTGTCTTCCCACTGTTCCTGCAGTATACCTTGAACCATGTGAATCTAGCTGCTATTAAGCTGTGCTCTGAAACAGTGTACTTGAGTTGACTGCCTTCAGTGCAACTTCATGCTGTTGAGTTTGATTTCATTTAAAAATATGAAAATAGCCTGTTACAAGCAGTTCTTGTTTGAACTCCTGTCATGCTTTTCTGAATGTGGTAAATTTTAACTTCTTGAATTCTGGTCTTGACTCTTTGAACACAGGTTTATTAAGCCAGCTGTAAGAGACTGCTAACAACTGCCATTTACGCCCTTTACTGCCTTTGTTTATATAAAACAATATTTTGCTGTGTACTTTGACACCTTAAAAGCATGCAAATACTGAACTTGTATGGTTTTCCCAGTTGTGGGTATGGAGATCAAACAAGGAAGCCTCTTCTACTGTAAAGGAAATTATGCTTAATATGGGGAGTAGATGTGACTTGAGAACATGCTTCAGGCTATTTGTTCTGTTTAATCAGAAACTAATTCAGTGGATCAGGTGACAAGTAAATAGTCCTTTATCAGCAGTCTCAAAAGACTTAAGATTCAAGGGCCTTGAAGAACATTTCATAGAATAAAGATTCTTCTGTGATTCTTGCATGATTTCCTTTGCTTTGAGATCTTTATTCAAGATCTTTCACTCTTTCAAAGATTTGCCTAATTCACAAAGTCTGTTTCAGTGGACATTAACATTGCAATTAAGCTTTTTATGTTGGGGGTAGGTGGGTGCTGTTCTTTTGAAGGAATTGTTTCAATCCCCCCACCCCATCCAGCCCAGGAGTTGGTGAACCAGAAATGGAGATGGTGGGATCTACCTTTTGTATGAAAAACTAAGCGACCGCCAATGAAATTAGTAAGAGATGGTATTTGAACCAGCAGGATTAGACCGAAAATGCATGATAGTAAATTATCTGTTTGGAGCATTTAATTTTGATTTAATCACTGTCTCCAGTGTGTGATGTTTTGAGGAGAGAAACTTGGAGAAATCTCTGTAAGTTCTTCCTTGTTCTTTTGTTCTTCCCTGAATAGTATTTGGAGAAGGGATTGTTTGGTGTTGACTCCAATCTTCTTGTATTGAGTTGAATTACATAAAATACAACTGCTGCTTTCTTGTTTTCCCTCTTTTCTCTCTACCTGCTATGTAAGGGTGCTTGTCTCCTGTTCACAATCTTTATTTATATCTCAGCTTGGAGCAGTTACAAATGTTTTCGAAATTTTTTTTTTCCTAACTTGGTTGAAATCAAGTTTCAAGTTTGAGTGGCAGAACACTTGAGCTTTTTGAATTGGGTGTGGAAGTAATGCAAAGAGAGAGAGCACTGCAAGGGTATGCCTGGATTGATGCAACGACTGAGGCTTTCTTTGTCCAAAAGTGATAGCTTTGGGAATTGGCTATCAACCACTCAGGATGAGCCAAGGGTGTAGATTTTCTTGTAGTTAATTCTCTGTTCCACAAGATGGAGCCAGTTCTTTGGCGAATGAAGTCTGTCAAACAGCAGCAGGATTTGGGGAAACAGATGAGAATTAAAGTAACTTCACTGTGCTTTTTGAGTAAAGGACAGGCAGGGTGCTGTTGAGAGAAAAAAGAAATTGTAGTCTGTCAGAAGCCTTTAAAGATGTTGGCCCAAGATAAGTTTGCTACAGACAATATTAGAGATGAAAAGTTAGTACTCTGTTATGTATAATACTTGGCTTCCTTCCTTGCAGAATTTCTAGCTGGTAACTGCAAGAACGTAGAGTGAAAACTAACTTTGTGTTTATGTGCCTCTATCATACAAACCTTATTTAAAGCGAGTTTTGACAAGCTTTTTTCATTTAAAAACTTTGTCTCAAAACTTATTAGTTTCCTGGCAAGCCTGTTTTATGCACATATTGCAAAGGATTCAGAATTGTTTGCTGAGCCATAAAACAGTTGTCCTTCCCTTTGACAGCACACGTAAAACTGAAAGTCTTCATGCTTGCTTTTTTCACCCCAATTCAGACCTCTGTGTTCTCTCTATAACTTAAGATGTTTTCAGGACAGGGGTCAGCACCTGTATTGAGCGAAAGGATTGTTTCAGTATTAACTGCAGTTACAGTAAGCTGAACAGATGATGGTGGATTGATGGAGGGAAGGAAACTCTGAATTGATGTAGTAAGGAAAGCAACTATCGTCATTTGACTTCATAGTCAAATCTGCAGTGATCTTATTCTTGCTCCTTTGTGGATGACTAGCAGTTATGTCATATTCAAATACTTCCGTTTTCTTTTGCCTCTTTTTAGTTTGTTGTGGTCTCCACTGCTTCCTTTTTTTAAATTCGGTTGTGGCGGGGGGTGGGTTTTTGTGGTTTTTTTTTCCCTAGCATTTTTGTGTGACAGGTTCTCCTACTCCAGCCCAGTCTTGCCTGATAGTGTATAATGGTTTTTTCCTAATTTCTTACTGCAGGTGGAAGCTGAGTAGAGGATGGAATGTTGACTGAGATGTTTAAAACAGTTAAAAGATTTTTTTAAACTAAACAAATGGAGAGCTAAAGCAATGTTTCACACTGTACTGACTGCTTGGATTCATATGCAGTTAGTATATGAGGCTTTCACATTTTTTGTAACACTGATAAAAGTACTTTTTCCTCAGCATTTTAAATGAACAGTAAGCCTTGTTTTGTACCTGACGCAGTACTATGTGTGTGCTGATACAAAATAAAACTTGAGCAGCTGGAGTAAAACTTAAATCTCGGACTTACAAACACTAATGTATTTTGTATTTTGTTTCCTTTGAAAATGCACTATACTAGCTTCAGCATTACAATTCCCATAATTATTTTTGCCCAAAGCTGTATGTCAAGTGTATTCACAAATAGGTAGTTGTATCATGTAGAAGTGCATTAGGAGAGTTTGTCAGTAACGTGTGAATTTTTATTGTGGCTTCTTCAGTCTTCAGCTTCTTTCTAAAATTGTGGAGTAGAACACATGGTCCTTCCTGAGTTAATGGAGGCAGAGAAGAAAGTGGTATTTGGGAGTACCTGCACAAACATTAAGCATGTGTGAGGTATGAGTCCAGTTTAAATAATATGAAGGAGAAATCTGTCATCAAAAATTGTATCCTGAAAAAGGAAAAGTGTGAGGGAAAAGTGGGAAAGATTTTGAAACAAGTTGAGAGAAAAGCTTTTGCCTCACCAGAGAATATGTAAAAATGATGCCTTTTTCACAAAATTCACACTTTGATGTGTACTTTAGAGTGAAAGAATGGCATGTGAGATTGGATAACTTTTCCAGCAATTTAAAAATTGGCTTGAAATCAACTTATCTGAAGACTTTTATCTAAAAGTATGTAAATTGCTTTCAAGCTCTTTATTGCTTAAGTTTCAAACAGCTGAAGATGGTTTCTGAAATGTTCACAGTTTTTTAGTAGCTGTAGATATTTCTGTGAGTAGGGAGAATGTTGGTTCTATACAATAACTACACTGGCACAGAAGTTACTGTAACTGTAAATAAACTCTCCAGGTTTTTCCTTGAATTCATGAGTTATCTAAAACCTCTGAAAACTTACACATATAACAGGCTACATTGTTTCTTGGTAGCTACATTTTTATTTTGTTCTTAGAGCTGAGATGGTCTCTAATAAAGGACTCCTTAAATACCATGAATATGTCAAAGTCAGTGCTGTTTCTATGCACCTGATTGAATTCTAATATGTATTTGGGATGTCCCTTTGGTCAGTTGGGGTCTGATGTCCCTGACTCCCCTCCTGGCCTTTTGCCCACTCCCTGCCTGCTGGGTGGGAATGGAAAAGCAATCCTTGGCTCTGTCCAGCTGTAGTCAAAGCATTACTGTTACCAGCACTGTTTTGGTCACGAATCCAAGGCACATCTCCATAGGAGCTGCAATGCAGCAAGTTAAGTCCATCCCAGCCAAGCCCAGTATTGGGAAATGTTGCTTGGTGTTTTCAGTTTAACATGTAATAGCCAAGACTCCGAATTATTTTTTGTGAAGATATATGATGGCTCAAATCCAGCTTTCTGTTTAACTCTTACAAGAAACTTGCACTTATGCTGTGTTTAAATTTCCAGTCAAAAAGAATCACTTCTTTTTTGAAGGCATCTCAATTACAGTTGTCAATAAGACTAAATACACACAGTAAACCTTGTGGGCCTGAAAAATAGCCTTATTGTTTTAAGGATTCCTTAGATTGTGTATTACCTAATGCATTCAAGATCGTGTCATTTCTCTGGGAGACAGCCCATACCTTCACAGTCACCTGCTAAGAACTGAAATGGGAATTTAGGTCTAACCAGTAGATGTATAGAAATGTGGAAAAGAAAGTTTAGAGTGAAGAAAAAAAAATTGATTCTTGTCTTGGAAGCAGCAATCTGTCTTAGGGTTGCTGAAGATTCTTCCTTTGTTCAGCTGGGCTGTGTTCCAGGGACTTGACAGTATTCTAGTATATAGTATAGTATAAATATTGGTCATTTTCAGTCCTATGGCTTTTTTCCTAAAATTAATTTTAGTAAAGGACGAAAGAGACTGAAAATATTTTCAAGCAGTTATCTATCTCTTAGATGACTAAAGAAGTAACTTCAAGGGTATTTTTATATTGGAGTGTTGCAGCAAGCTGCTGAAGTGCACATTGGCACTTCTAGTAAAAATTCAAATGGCTTTCAGAAGAACAAAATTACAATTCTGTCAAAACTTAAGTCAAACATGACAAGTGTTTCGTGTTATTGGCTGACTGAAGTTGCAGTGTATTGTGCAGTTCTTGGTAGGTAAGATAGCATTACTAATGACATGTAAAAATGTTTTAAATAATATAAAATAGCAGTCATCAAGATTCTTGATGTCCAGTTTTCATTTCTGAAGCCAAATATCTGTCTTCTTAATTGGCTAGCAAAAATATGTGCAACAATTAAACCAGGTTAGTCTTGAAAACTTTTCTAAAGGAAACCAAATGTATCTTTAAGGACCCAGCAAAAAAACCCCTGTAAATATTTCTATTAGTGCAAAATATTTCCTGTGTAAATATTTCTGTTAGTGTAAAATATTTCCTGTATACAGAAAAAAAGGGTCTTGACTTCATGCAGAATTGACAAAACTGTAAGTTGTTTACTGAATCACTCCGAATTACTGTTAAACATTTTTCATACAGAAAGGTTTGCAGCCTAGGCTTTAGTTGACTATTTGATTGAGTCAAGCATAATTGATTTGATACACAGAGAGAAAATATATTCTGACTTCTCTTGCCTAGTTCTTAACTGTGATTATGATTGATTTGGATTAATGAAAACATTTTTCATTTGAAGTGTTTAATATTGCATATTGTCATTACTCGGAATTAAACAGAGGTTACACATGAATATTTTTGTCTGGCCTCAGGTTTGCCTGTTAAATTCCACTGTTTAATTTGTTCCTTCATTGCTTAAATATATTTGATTTCCCAAATTTATTTCATAAATAAGTAGAAATTAATGACATATGAGCTTTTGGGAAAACACAAAACTGCTCTTTTCCAGGAGAAAACCATCTACTTTAAAAGTTGTCTTACTTTTTGTTAACAAAGTTTCAAGTGTAATATTTTAACTGAAAGGTTAATAATCTCTCTTAATTTATTTAAATTTCAGTCATGTCAAGTCCTCCTTCCAGTCTTGTCTCATTAATGTAGAATTTGCCTATCTGGGATTTCATAGCTGAGGCAGTACCTGAAGAATAGGAAACTCATGTGGTGTGTAGTTGTACAAACTCATCCCTGGTGAAATGTTTGTAGTAGTTGTGTAAACACCCTATAGGAATAAAAACTTGGGCAGCATACAGATACTGTAGTTAAACAGCTTCTGTCCATGTAGTAACCTGATCAAAACTGGCTCCAGCTTTTAAAAGACACGTGGGTTATACTTCAGGGGAAAAACTGGAGAAACTGTTGTAAACACAAGATTTTATCTTACCTGTTTCTGAACTGTCAGGGCTAGATTAATCTTTTAATCTCCATAAACTGAAGTACTGGATCTACCTTAGTCAAGTGGATAAGGTTTTTTTATTTTCTTTTGGTACACTATTTTAGCTGAAACTTGTTTAATAGGTTGAGGCAAATGACCTGCAAAGCTCTCACTAAAACTAAAAGTAGTATAAACTTTAAGTGGAGCCTTCTGTAATATAAATCTACCAAGTGTAGGAGTAAGTATTTTGTGTTTGTAGGGGAAAATAAAAAGGCAGATCAGTGGGTTGCTAGTTGCTGAAGTATTTAAGACACAGTACAAACAGTCTGACCATTTTTATCTGACTAGTAGTAGTTGTAATGTAAAATTGCCATGTGGGAAAAGATGTGTTAGTACTGGTGAGTAATTACTAGATCTTTTGACCCTTGAAATCTAATTTTATGATAGTAGCATTTACTTTGAAAACTGCCAGTTATTTTAATGATTATGGTCTTAAAGGTCAAGCAGTGGACATCAAGTCCTCTGACCTTTTGAGATATTGAACAAGAGAAATTAAAAGCAAGGTGATTACCCAAAATATTGCCAGTATTTCCACTAGTAAGCTTAATGCTTCTTGCAGTAAATGTGGGGATCTATGAATGTGTCTTGGGATTTTCAAATACCAATTCTAAAGAATGAAGTCTAACTGAAAGGATTTCTCCTGCTTCCTTGTTTTGGCTATTACTTGAACAGTGCTTGAACGATATCAGAGTTTTTCTTTTTTCATTCTGTTCTCTTAGAGTTTGAAGGCTGAGTGGTGGGTGGGCAAGAAGCACACCTGAAATGTCTACTGACTCTAATTGACCATTCTATGCCATGTGATAAAATGCTCAAGCAACAGATGCTCAAGGAAAGGAAGAAAGGACAATCTTGGTTATGGTGATGTCCAAAATAAGTGTTGTTGTGGGTGCTGAAGCACAGCTTTCTAGGAAGTGGCACAGCTGCCTGGCCATGGGAAGTAATGAAGAAATCCTTTTCTTTTTTTTTTTTTTTCCCCTTTGTGTGCCGTTTTTGCTTCACTTAATAAAATTGTTGTCTCAGTCTGCAAGTCTTCTCACCTTGCTGCTCTTTTCTCCCTGTCCTGTGGGAGAGGAGAATGAGCGAACTGCTCTGGGTGTTTGCTGGGTCACACCAACACAGTCCTAAGCTAAAGATCAGGAGAGGGAAGCATGAAGCTCTTTTGTAGGTCCCAGGAAAGTGTTCATACCATATATTGATATTGAAATGCAAATGACTGCAGTTGCAGGAGTAGTCTAGGTGCACATCTGTCGTACAAAAGCAGAAAATAACTGCTTGAAGTGTTTTCCAGCTCTTTGATATGCCTTCTTGCTTTTATGGTAATTACTTAATTCTTGAACTCCTTAGAGCTCAGAACTAGATGGGCTTCAAAGTAGTACTTTTAACAGTGGTGATGTACAGGGCTGGAATAAAATGATATAAATGTGTTTAATTAGAGAATGAATAGTAGCTTCAAGTGAAAAATCCCAAGTGTCACTGTGATAATTCTGGCCAGCATACTTAACTGTCTCAACATGCCAGCACAGTTGAGAAATAATGGTGGTTTGAGATGGATGAGAATCAACCTGGTTCTGTTAGAAAATCCATTTGGCTGTGAATGGTAATTTAGAAATCAAGGATACTGAACATACTCAGTTGTTCACCATTCTTAGCTGGATGTTATCAGTTGGTTTTGCAAATCTCTGTGTAATCATTTTCTAAGAGTTTGCTTGCATTCCGAAGAGCTACTGTTGTAGAGTCTGTGCTATATGAGGTATTTGTTGCATTGATATAAGATTGCCCTGCATTTAATTCCAAGTTAAGTACAGATGCACGTCTTAAGAAGCTTTTAAATGGAGAAAAAGGAGCAACTTCTACTGGTTTCTGTTGATGCTTCATTTGAGGCGTAGCCATAAAGATTATTCAAGATGCAAGCAAAAATCTTGTTGCTAGTAAGCCAACTTTCTAAAGTTTGTTTTGTTGTTTTGAAGTGAGGAGATGGACACAACGTACAACTTTCTAGATAAATTTGACTAGTTAATGTTTTGTGACATTATTTAGAAGTAGAAATCTGTGAATAAAATTGTTAACACTGGAAATTGTTAAAAGTGATAGATATTCTAGAGAAGCAGAGGTGAGCCTTTATTCAAGCCTGTTCATTGACATTGCTGGTATAGAATTATGCCAGTGAAAATCCTCACAGTATATGGAATTTTGAAAATAATTAATTTATTTCCCCATTCCTTTTAGGACCAAGATGGGCTTCGTGGAACACCGGTGTTTTTATCTGCATCAGATGTGCTGGAATACATCGAAATCTTGGGGTTCATATATCAAGGGTCAAGTCTGTCAACTTGGATCAATGGACACCAGAGCAAATACAGGTAAAATATCTTCAAATATGTTTCCAATTTGGAAGGGATGCCAGGAGTACTTCTGAAAGGATTTGCATTTATCATGATGCCCAGCTTACATGTTTTACAATCCTATTATCTTTTGTGTGTATCGTACTTCTATTGTACTAAGCCTAAATTCATAAAACTCACTTTAGAAGTGCTCATTTCTGTATAATTTTAGATATATTCTACCTTGCCCCAGGGACTCTAAAACCTACTTTTTGTTTTATCTGTAGAAAAAGTGTTAAAGTGTTTTAGTAAGGAACAGCACAGTACCACTAACATATATCTGTGACACCTGGTTGTGTTCTTTTGGTGTATCAAGCACTGACTCTTCCAGGTATGCTCCAGTCTGAAGACTCTTCCTGCCATCAGGCAAATTTTATTGCTCTTTGTCTTCCTGGTCTGAAGAGCCATCCTGAGAGATCAAAGCTTGTCTTTCCCTGGATGGGTTAGTTAACACTGCAGACAGCATTAATGTTGCAAGCTTTGTCCATGAAGTCTGGGCAGGCAGCCCTGCTTGTGCCATGGTCATGTGCCCCAAAATGTATGACAACAGGGAGGTCTCCAAGTTAAAAACTTGTAATGTCATTTAAGCACTGCAGTAGCATTCTGACTGTTTCAGAGTTTAAAGTATCGACAGACATGAACTTATACTGTTTTCTACCACTTTTCCCTAGTGCATGCAGGAAATGGGAAATACTAAAGCAAGACTACTCTATGAAGCCAACCTGCCAGAGAACTTCCGAAGACCTCAAACAGATCAGTATCCTTTTTGCTCTGGCTTTCACATTGAAATGACTTCTAATGCAAGTGGAGTGTTATGACTGTTACAAGGAACTGCTACATTTGTCAGCTGATGCTATTTATTTAATTGATATTGTTGTATAGGAAATGACAGTGAAAGTTGAGAACAGTTCATGAAAAGATTTAGATTACTTCAGTCATAACAAATCTACTTCATAATGAGATTTGGCAAGCACCATTTATTTTTGCTTTCAGAAGAGGTGACTTTATAAATTCCCTGTATGTAGGAAGTTAGAGTGATACTGGAGAGCTCTTGAATACTTTCTTTATCTTGAGTAACTGCCATCTGAAGTTTAGAAGCATTTGATCAGGAAATAATGAGCTGAATGGTGAAGTAAAATTAGCCATTGCATCTTATTCCAGTGAAGCATGGATTTCTTTCTCTAGGTGATTAGCCTGGGAATACATAAACACAAGCTCTCTGAGGGCCACCAGTTGTGTTTGTGTGTGATTATCACTGTGTACCTGGACAGGAAGGATTGGAAGGAAAACTGTCTGCTGGCAATAAATAACTTTTCTTCTTATATACTTTTACTGAATCACTAGGATAATATATAATGGCATTAATATGGATCTGGGTTTTTTCCTTGATTTAGTGAAGTTACACCATAGGTAGGATTTGCTTCACCTGATCTTATTGTAACTTTAATTGTAATGAGATCCTAAACACCTACTCTTAAGTGAGCTGAATCTTTCCCCAGCTACAGGAGCTGATAAACATACTTAGTTGTAACTTGATCTAAATTTACTGTATACAAAGGTGATTCTGGGTCTTCTCTTTATTAGATACTACACTCTATGATATGTTATGACAGAAAAAAAATTTTTTGAAGGGTTGGACTCCTCATTATAAAATGCACTTGAGCAAAGCAGATACTTTTTTCATATTCTAGTAGCTTTTGGATTAAACATGCATCCTCATAAGAAAAAAAGTAACTGGAACCAGATAGCATCATAGTATTCCATCTATAATATTCTAGAACTTTTTTTAGCCATACTTTTAGCCATCATTTTTATTTAGCCATATGATGGAAATATTTTGGCTAAAACTTACTCAAAAAGGGATCTTGAAGATTTTTTTTTTGATTTTTCCTGCAGCTAACTTAAATTCACTGGTGCTACTGCAAGTAATAATACTTGAAGCTTTTGTTGTCAGATCAGACCAGAAGTCTAATTTTTAGACTTTCAAAATAATTACTTTTTTCAGAATACAGAATTTATTACATACCCTTTTGAATAGTTGTTAGCTTCTAACTGGTGGACTTAGTCAACTGAATATGTTTCATTGCCTGTGTTTGCTTTATTAACACTGTACTGCCAGGAGAGGTGATTCCAATATATTTTGATTTATTTCTCAATTATCTCATAACTTTGGCTGCTGCTTACCTTCTCGGCATTCATTACAAGCTGTTGTGTTACAGATATTTTTTGCCTTTTTTCTTTGCCCATTGTATCACTACAAAATCAGCTTAGTATGTCATTAGTGTTCTGCTTGTGAATATTCTTTTGGATAAACATTGAAAATATTTTGCCTGTGATGGTCAATTTTGTTTATCTATATTATTGTTTAACTTCCTGTAGCACTTTTAAATACTTCTAGTTTTAAGGTAGTAAAGTGGAGACACAGGAGAAATGTGTATGTGGGATCTCCTGCTAAAGAACCCTAATTTCTGCTCCTTAGTCACAAGAGTGACCTTTCTAAGCATTTTTTTTCTTCCCTTGTACTTGGCAGGGTTGTTATAGTGTAGAAGCTAACTTTTAGGATCACTATGATTTTTTTTTTTTTGGTATGGCAGCTTTCATTTCCTGTTGAAAAATGTTTTTTCCAACAACAGTGAATAATTTTTTTTTGCACTATTATTTCTAAGGTAGTTATACCCTCAAAGTGCTCAGGATGCCCTTTACAATCTGTATATATTTGGAAAGAGGTAGAAAGTAGTGTTTTGGTTTTTGTAACTTTTATGAAACAGTCTTCAGGTGACACTTGCATACGGTTTGTAACTATGAGTTTTGACGATATAATTTGATGTACAGAATGAAGGGACTGAATTCAGTGCTCTGAATTCAGTGTTAATCTTAGGACATAGTATGTGGAGCTAAGAGTATCTTTCCATCAATTGAGGAAAAATTGGTTTGGAAGTTCGAGGCAATGAGTCTGAGCTTCCACAGTTGCAATATCAGTTTTTGAGTGGATAATCACATTGCTGGACAAAGTAGTTAAAATTTATTCTTCAGATCCTAAAGAATCAGCTTTACTAAAATTAAAGTATTCACACTGCTTTGGATGAGCTGCTTTGTGAAAGTATTCACACTGCTTTATGAAGCTGAGAGAATAATGGAGAAAACAATTGGCTTTCCTTTTTGCATTTGAGCTACTGAGCTGTCAGTACTGGTTTTCTACAGCAATATGCTTTCTGCTATTTTCATCTTTGCTTCAATATCTCTTTATCGCTAGTTGTTTTGGCTTTTTTTCCTCTTCCACAGGGTTGTTTGTTTTAACAGGAAACTGTCATTGATTACTTAGTGAAGTGTTTATGATCAGCATTTGATAAATGGTATAACGTGCAAATCAGAGAACAGGTACATACATACATTTCACCTTTTTTATGAAGAGAAAGTATTTTTTTTCAAGTTGGGATGGTAAACTACGATTATTTACTATATATGAGTACCATTGTTTAAGTATTTTCAGTACTACAGCCATGGAGTTTATAAGTACCAAGTGAAAGTGCCCTAATTGTGGAACACTGAGTTACTTATACTCTATCTTTCTCGTATTGTTTTCTTCAGAAATTAAACTGATTAACTTTGTGTGGTAGAAAGAAGCTCACTTTGGGCACTGCAGCAACAGTTGTTCTGTGTGGAGTGGTTTGTTCTGCTCTTTTAAAAATACAAAAGGAGATGAATCATGTGTAGTTTTAAAATTTGAATAATCAATGAGCTTTTAGATTGATGTTACTATTTATATGAATGCATATTTTCCTTAAACTATCTACTTCCAGAGCTGTGGAATTTTTCATCAGGGATAAGTATGAAAAGAAGAAGTATTATGATAAAAATGCAATTAATGCCTTCAATGTAAGTAGACACTTTAACCAAGAAATCTGACACTTCTTTTTTTTAAAGCTGTGTAAGAGAAATGTAGCAAATATTATGCATGTTAAAATGTCTTTTACAGTTGAAAGTTTTTTGACTCAGAGCATAGTGCTTTCTTTATCTTTTGAAGATTGTTCCTAGGTTCCATAAATTTTACCTATGTTGTCTATTACATTTACATCAGCAAAGCATTATGATCCAAGAGGCAGCTTATGTATGACACTTTATATAGTGTTTTTCACTCATTGGGTAGTTCTTTAACAGTATAGTTTGAGTCTGTTTTATTTAACTTTTTCCATGTTAGAGGGGTAAGATAGGATTACTATTTCTGGTGACATGGTCTTCCCTCATTCTCTGTAAACCTTGATGAGAAATCCTAGGGTGTTTTGAGCCCTTTTTCTGCTGAATTCCAGACTGTTTCTTGTGGTGAGGTGCACTGTAGTAGCAAACACAGGCAGTACAATGACCCTGCTGTTAAATCCTGTAGCTGCGTGTTCACTCCACTAAGCTGGTGAGTGCTTCTCTGGCATACGAGTTTTGAGAATTTGAACCTTTACTGAAGTTCAGAGTCTTGTTAGGTTTTGTTTGGTTGGTTTTTGATACATCTGTTTCTGGGATATGTCATCTGATCCATACATTTTTCTTTATATAGTTGTACTTATGCTTAAACATACACAGCTCTGTACCTGTTTTATTTAAGTGTGGCCTAACACATAGCTTTACTGCCTTAATAGGCAGTGAACTTTGACAGGGACAAGTGCAAGTGTAGATGTAAAACATGAGAGTTTATGCTGCATTTCCCATTTTTGATAAAATGGATGTTTGAATGATGGTTTCATTTTAGAAGAGTTAAAAAATGCACACCTGGGAAGTACAGAAGGGGTATTTCCTTAAGTACTGATGAAATGGGGAAAAATTACTTCTCTTAAGATAGTAAAATATGATTGTGGCTTGAATTACAAATTGGCTACCCTTCTTTACTTGTATTCCAAAATAGAAAGTAGGAAGAAGAGTTTAAAATTACACTTCCTAAAAAAGTTCGAAAGACACTGAAGATCTTTCTAAACAGAGAACCTTGATATCTAATATAGCAGTTCACTCCTGCCTTAATGTTTGAAGGAGTAATCAGATTTTGCTTTATCATATTGCAGAGTAAGATGAATCACTTATCTGCCATAGCAGCAAGGACAGAATCCAGACAAGCTGAAGAGATACATGTTACTGCTGAGTACTTTCTTCCTACTTTGGCTTTTCTTTCATTGACTAGTGTAAATGGCATAATCTTTCTGGAAACAAAATCTGATTGTACAATATTTTAGCAATAGATGAGTTGTGCACATTCAGAATCACCTGTGTTTCTTCAAGACTGCAAGGCATCAGGTTTGAGGTGGACAATCTGTAGTCACAGTTACGGCAGATCCTAAAAGTACATGATAGTAGATGAACTGGACTAGTGTAGCACCTACAGTCATTGCCTGATGCTTGTACTGGGTTATCCTTCCTGGCTCTGGCCCTGGCCCAGTTCACATGTGCCTGTAGTGCTGCTGCAGTGCTGCCTGTGGTGTTCTGTGATTGTCCTTCTACTGGATGTGGGCCTGACAAGGAAGAAGAAAAGCTGAAGCTGAGCCTCCATGCTGCTTGTCTGGTACTCATTTCTGCTTCTGTGTACTGTTGGCAGGGAAGAGGGGAGGTTAATCTATGCTTCCATGTGGGAGTCTGTGGGAAGTTTGAGGAGTATGGAGTAAGAAAGGAGTGCATTTTTCTATGCCCCTGTGCGGGGGTTTGGTGAAGGTTTTTAAAGGTTTTGTTTTGGAGTCCTAATGACATCTGAGCCACCTTCCTTGTTTCTGCCCTACTAGAGGGTGGGTGAAATTCCCTGGAAACTGAGGGGCAGTTGTGGAGAAGGGGACAGTTTCCTGCTTGTAGCTTTCAGCCCCCACCAAGTGTTTTGGTAGCATCAAAGCACTTGCTGGTGCAATACTTTGATGAATAATAGTGAATGAAAACAGTTCTTTTGAACTGTTCCCATAGGGTGTCAGTGCTGTACCATGACCAGCTCTTCTGGAAAATTACATTGCTGTACCTACTTTTGCAAAGAGCACCTTGTACCCTATTTTTAATCAAAATTAGCATTCTTGGTGGGACACATGAGCTTTTTAGCACACTTTTTGATATTAGCTTTTAAAAAGAAATGCCTTTAGGTTGGATTAGGACTAATTTAAGTTAGAGGTGCATACATATATTGTCTTTTGGTAAAATGAATCCCTTCTAGGTATAAGCAGGTGATACAGAAGTGCAGAAAGAGGGTTGCAATGCCTAAGGGTCACTTTCCTTAATGTGGTAATTTCACTGAAGTAGCATGTGAAAATTTGAGGGGCTTTCCCAGATTTCATCCACTGTTGAAAGTTGCTCATGGTAAAAGCTTCCCATAGTGTAAAAGGTGTTTTGAATAGATTATTTAAAATCATGCAGTACAATATTTCTCTTAGTGTGATTTTGGTGGGTTCATGAGCTTTTCAAGTTTGTCTACCAGTACATCTCTGTGAATGTATTCTGTGTGTTGAAGTCCAGGAGCATATGTCAAGGTTCAGATTTTGACTGTCAGGATTCATTTGTTACAATGAGTTACAAATGTAATTTGTTGCAAATCTTGTATTTTATTATTCTTAAGTATAGAAGATCTTTTGTTTTCTGACAAGACTGTTTTATTACTAAATTTGCTTTTTAGAGTTGCATAGTATAATAATGAAATGAGCTAGTGCAGAGGCCAGTAGTGCCATCAAACATGCAGATTTAAAATACGTAAACATGAAAAACTTTTTTCATGGTTCACTGAAAAGTGATCAAGGATAAAGCTATGGGCAAAAAAAGCATCTGTGATTTTATTGGCTAGTTACATTTTAAATAGAGCAATGCACTTAAGTAGAAATCAAATATACATTAGAGTAATCTAATGCTGACTGAAAGCAACTTGACTTTAAAAATCTTTTAATCTACTAAAATGCATATTATCTGAGTTTTCTGATCCGTCATTTTTGGAAAAATGTGAGGTGCTTGTTCTGTATCATTGTTCAGGACTAATGTGTGGTACTGTTTACTCAGCTGTTTTAAGTGGGTTATCAGTAAATAGTTAATCTCATTTTCTTGCTTAGACCCAGTGCATGATTGTGGCTAATTTACAGAAAGACCTGAGAGTCTGATACCCTGGAACAATATACGTATGTTTGTCCTGTGAATAGAAAGTGATGTGGTATTGCTTATTGGAAAGAACTGGTTTTGTTCTTTGAATAATCAGCTTAGGAGCAGCAATAGCTGTTAGCAAGTAAGTGTATTTTAAATATCTTTAAATATCTTAACAGCATAATACTGTTGTCCTGGAATTAATTTTCTGCCAGACCTCATTCTCAATTTTTAGGCATAAATAAGATATGAATGATGTAAAGTATAGCTTAGAATCCAATAAATCAAACTTCACATAGTGAAACAATTGGGACATCTTTATAAATGGTGTTATCTAAGATACAGTAACAAAACAGTTTCCTGTGCAATATGCTGTGCTGTTTGACTTCATTTATTCTTGAAAGCTTCTACAATGCAAGTGGGAGTTTGCATTGCTTCTATAGTTAACAATAGACAGTTGCCATAGGTCAAGTAGGAAAAGGTGATTTTGAATGGTAAAACTGTCCTTCAGGTAGTACGGACATGAAACTGGGAATATCGTTTCACTTCAAAACTGTACTTGGTCATCACTTCCAAGCATATGTAAGTTCTTTTATTTTCATCATAGGGGGGTTTTGTACACAGCAATCCTAGAACTAAAGCATGCAGAACAGTTTTGCCTGTAACTATCTTAGTCCTGAAGATGATTAAACCTTTTGTTTACTTTGGACTCTCATTAAACTGCTTATGCTCCTTTAGTTTATTGTATTCTGGAACTCTCTTAAAAGAGTGCAGCCTACAATTATAGAAACACTTTTCCCCAAGAATCTGAACTTGTATACTTAAATAAATGACTTGATGGATTTTTTTCCAGAATGATTGCAACAAATATCAGTGAGACAAATATGAGCCATGGAGAAATGCTCTGGAGTGTGGGGTTTTGTGAAAGTAATGTCTGAACAGAGTATTTGTCTTGACTGACAATCTCTGTATTGAGTCCCAAATGCTTACCAGAGCTATGCAACTGGTTATGTGGAGGAACAGTTGTTAGTGAGGCTCATGATCTTAGATGAAGTGGCCAAGAGAAGTGGCAAATCGTGCTTGGTTTAGGTTTTGTGCAGTTAGTAAGAATCATCCAAAATTACTGGCCTAGAGGACTAGAGTTTTGAAGCAGATGATTACAGTTTATCAATAAGTAAAGAGGAAATGTGTAATTTTTAGAACCAAGTTTCCAAAAGGAGTAAAATCTGTCTGGAATATGCTGTTCAAGAATATGCACTAAGAGCTGCTGGGGTTACTCCTTGAGAGACAGGACTGGACTAAAGAAGTTTTTTCTGGTTCACAACCCTAATAATTGAATTTGACCCTATCTACATGTTGCTAAGTTAAAAGTTTACTAAAGTTGCACAGATTCAGGAAATCAAGTTTGAAGCAGTCATACTTTCCCAACTTAAAAAAATTAGCACCTCTTTCATGTAAAATGAAACTGTAAAAAGACAATCGTTCTTCAACTATTGTTTATTTTTCATCTAGTACAATGACCCTTATGCCATACAAGAAATGAGGAAAAGCAGTGAGTTCCCTGTGTTGAGTGAGGATAAAGGTTAGCTATGTAGGTATCATCATAAACAATCTTTGCAGCTTTTAATAAAAATAAGTATATAGGAGAATGCATATAGGAATCACCTGTTATTCAGGGTGGATGGTGACTCAGCTGAAGTAGATTTCAAATACTTTCAGTCTCAAAGATTATGAACCAGTTATAATCTATTCCACTACATGAAATGGGAATATATTATCACATCCTGACAATGTTTAGAGAATAGGAAACCAAGTTTCTGTATTTAAGAAAGGGTGTGAATTATGTATGGAGCAGAAGTTTCATGTAACTCTTAAATTCACTGAAGAAGAAGAATTATGGGTCTACATTTTTCATGTTTTCTTAAGACATTGTGTATAATTTAAGAAGCATGAACTTAGGCAACTGGCTAAAATGTGATGTGCATTTAGAGATTGCACACTTTTCAGAAAGTTATTTTAAAGGAGATTAAATCTCTTAATAAATTTACTGCACTGAAATATGTTAGGTAGGCATCTTAAGATGCACAAATTGGTGTATGAAAGGGCACATGAACATTGCAGTTCATAGTAGCCAGCATTCAGAAGCATTCAGTCGTTATTGTGGAGGGAGTGGTTACCAGTTACCCCTCCCAAAATTGCAGTAAACGTACTGGGTTTTTACTGGTGGTCTGTGAAAAAATTTGGAATCAAGTGATAGGAAGTGTTTTTAAAATATACTAGTCAAGATAGGCATCAATAGGGAGCACTGAAGTACCCTACAAGAATTATGACTTGAAGGCAGGGATAGGGAAAGGAGTGTAAATTATTTTCAAGATCATCTTGTTAGAATGGGTTAAATTATATTTTTTGCAGAATAGCTAGGGTTGCATGCAACCCTTGGACATCATCCTGCTCCAAGGAAAGGTCATGTACAACAGGTTGTTGAGTCTTGTGTACAATTGAGTTTTGAATGTCTCCAGGCCTGGAGATTCCATGACCTCTCTGGGCAACCTGTTCCAGTATTCAACTACCACTACAGTAAAAGAAAGAAATAAATTTATTCTTATGTTTCAATGGAGTTTCCTGTGTTTCAGTTTATGTTCAGTGTCTCTTGGTCCTGTTTCTGGATGTCTCAGGGATCAGTCTGTCTGCCTTAGTCTTTGTGCCCTGCTTATTCCCACCCCCTGGTTTTCTTTCCTCCAGACTAAACCATCTGACCTCACTAAGCCTTTCCTTCTCTGAAAGGTGCTCCAGTCCTTTAATCATCTTAGTGTGTCTTTGCTGGACTTGCTTCAGTGTGCCCTTGTCTCTCTTGTACTTATGAGCCCAGAACTGGCCATGGTGCAAGCTCATGTCCAGCTTGTCCACCAGGACCTCTGGATCCCTTTTTGCAAATCTGCTTTCTATCCACTTTCTACTGAACCCATGCTGGTGCATGGAGTTATTCCTCCCCAGGTGCAAGACTTAGCACTTACCTTTGAACGTCTGGTGATTGCTGATGTCCCATCCTGTCAGTGGTGCTCTGAATGGCAGTGCACCTATATAGTGCATGAACCACTCTTCCTGTTTGTACTCTTTGCAAACCTATACTCTGCCCCACTGCATCACTCATTACTGAAGAAGTTAAATAGTGCTTGCCCCAGTATCAATGCCTGCATATACCACAAGTGACAGCCCTTCAGCAGCACTTTGCCAAGCAGTGAAATAAATTAAGGAGCTGGAGAAGTCAGACTGGATTTTCAGTAAGCCAGCTGCATTCCTGGTAGCTCCCACATGCAGGGTCTTGTTTTCCTCACTTCCAAAAGTACTTCAAGGTGTACTTCACACAGCTGGGCCACATACCTACAAGTTGCTGTGTCCAAGTAAACAAAACTTTGCCAAAGATGAAATCTCTAGTGCCTGCCTTGCCAATTTAACAAGGATCATGAAAATGTAAATGATCTTGCATGCAGCAGAGCAAGCCACTTAGGGAAAAAGAAGGTATTGTTCTGAAGTGCAGGGAAATTCTCACTAAAGACGATTTTCCCTGGAACAAATGCAGAAAACACTGATTAGGCTGGACAGGAGAAATGGGGGGCAATTCAGTAAGAGATTAAAAGCATCTGTTTTGTTTATCCAGTGTCAACATTTAACTAAGCCATGATGACTCTCTGTAATATCTCACAGAGGTGATTATTGAAAGGAGAAGATAAATAATCTGAAAAAAAGTGGGCAACAATAGGTGCAGATGTTCTGGGTTAGAGTCGGGGAAAAATATTTTGTTCTCAAGTCCGTTAAATATATCTACTATATGTAGTATATCTAAGTATTTCCCAGAACAGTGTATAATTGTGTCTCTGATGTAAATATTACAAAAGTCTATAGCTCTGCACATGTTCAGGACTACAACAGGCTTATGCATAAGCTCCATCTATTCCTGTAATTAGGATGGCAACTCTGAAGAGACAGACTGCTGAGTATGTTCACAATACTGACAGAAGAGCCATACTGGTTTCTTTCATAGCCATCCGCTGCTCTGTTTTGTGAAACATGGGACTCTGAATCTCTCTTATGGGTGTCCAGTGTTACAGCATAGTATAGGGGAGCGTTGTGGTTTCACCCCTGACAGCAGCCAAGTGCTATGCAGCTGCTTGCTCACTCTGCCACCAGCAGGATTGGGAAGAGAATTGAAAAGGGTAAAAGCCAGAAAACTTGTGGGTTGAGATGAAGACAGCTTAATAGGAAAAACAAAAGCCATGCACACAAGCTAAGCAAAACAAGGAATTAATTCACTGCTTCCCAAGGGCAGGCGGTTGTTCAGCCATCTCATGTGTGATGATGACTTGGGAGGACAAATGGCATCATTCTAAATGTCCCTCTTCCTCCTTCTTGCCCACACCTTATATACTGAACATGATGTCATGCGATATGGAATATCTCTTAGGTCAGTTTGGGTCACCTCTCTGGGCTGTGTCTCCTCCCAACCTCCCATGCAGCCCCAACTTCCTCACCAGGCTGGCAATGCAAAAAGTGGAAAAGGCCTTGGCTCTGTGTAAGCCCTGCTCAGCAATAACAAAAACATCTCTATAATTAATCAACCCTGCATTCAGCACAAATCCAAAACACAGCCCTTTACTAGCCACTGTGAAGAAAATTAACTCTACCTCAACCAAAACCAGCACAGGGAAACATTTTAGTAATTTGAAAAATGCCTTGCTAGTAAGCCTTAAAAACTTCCAAAAATTCATACGTGTTGTTAATAGTACATTTGTATTCTTATGCGTCTTTCGGTATTTCAAGAATAGACCTCTTTAAAAAATGTCAAACAATTGATTTGTGTGTTTATATCCGTCTACTAGCAGTCTCTAATTGCTACTGCTTTAGGATAAGTTACTGATTTAGTATTGTCAACGTTTGTTGGAGATACATAGTAATAAAGTCAAAAGTCTGCTGAAATAACAAAAACATATGTAGCAGCTAAACTTAAAACCTGTCATGTGAAATAGAATAGACTAATCCTTTTCATTTAGGCTGTTTAGAATACTCCTCTTCATTTAGGCAATTTCCCTGCATATTGTGTATGTATAAACTGGCCACTCGAGGGCACTTTTGTATTTGGTTCAGCTGCAGACTTCTGAGTGGTTTGATAACATGCTCATTCTTTAATCTCTTGAACCTTCTGCATGATAGCACCCTGCATTTCTTATTTAAATGGAAGCTTAGAGTAGGCTTATAAAGCTTCAACTTGAATCCTTTTTAGTAAAAAGCTAAATAATGACATGCATTACATCAATGCAGGATTTTGGAAAAACTGCAAATAAAAGCACATGAAAACTTTATTGAGTACTTACACCTTAATGACTGATAGTGTTTGTATGACTGTTATGTAGCATCAGAAACATGTCAGTACCAACTAAATGAAAGTAAAATAATTCTTAGTTTTTGTATGTTATATTTTCTGATAACTTCATTTAGTTCTTGTTTAAAGCTGATTTTTTTAAAACATAGAGTAGTAGTCTTGTTAACAGACTACATCAAGAGGTTGGGCCAATTCCTGTTTGTTGTTTTTACACAAACCGTTGACTTAGCATGTTATTTGGGTAGTGCCACCACTAAGTAATAATACAGAAATGTTTTAGGGAGGAAAATGAAGACAAGTAAGAGGGGCCGGGAACTGGACTGTAAATCTGTAAATTCTTTCTTTTCTGATCTTATATTTTTTTGTGCACCGAAGGGTTTCTCACAGAGCACAGTTGAAACTGAAACCTTACATTACTGTTGCATGTGTATGTAATTTCTTGCTCAGTACTAAAGGTACTAGATGCTTTAAAGAGAGTATTGAATTTCATTATGCAAAACGGTTATTTTTGCTGTATCATCTTTCTAAAAAGGAGTCACAAACACAAACAATGGAAGGAGATTCAAGAATTGCTAAAAATTAAATGGCTGCAAATCTTCTGGTCTGAAATGTGATCAAAATTTTGTGGAAAAATGAGAAATGTGAAAACTTAAGAAACAGCTCCTTGCCATCATTCTTTGTTTTAGGCAATTCTGAATTAATTTCTTAAACAAAAGGTATAACTACTCCTAAGTTAAAAGTTAAAATTATGTATTCATATGCTAGTTGTCATTCTGCAGTACATTGGTAATGCACACAATCACCCAACTTTATTCTTTTTCTAGCAGTATGTATGGTAGTATACAGAGGTCACCACTGATTTTGTTTGATACTTTAAGGTGCCAATAATCAAAAATTTCTTAGGTGACTGCTTTCCAGAGCATAGAGCAAATGTGTTGTCAGAGTAGATCAGTGTGTGCTTTTTCACTTGGATTCTGGAATAGGGCTGGAAATTGCTTTTTGGATTTTGATGGAGAAATTTAGGTGGCTGTCAACCAGTGTTGCCAGATCCTTTTCCCCCAGGGCAGTTATCCAGTCACTCATACTCAAGAGTCCCAGGTGCAAGACCTGGAACTTCACCATGTTGAACCTTGTACTGTTGGCCTTGGGCCATTGATCATTCCTGTCCAGATCCCTCTGTGGAGCCTTCCTGTCCTTCAGCAGATCAACCCTCCTGCCCAGCTTGGTAACATCTGTAAAATGAATGATGGTGCACTGCATCCCCTCATCCAGATCCTGGATAAAGAAAGATATTAAACAGGACTGGCCCCAGTACTAAACCACTAGTGACTGGCCACTCTTTGGTTGTGACTTCATTCACCAGTGCTCTGTGGGCCCAGCCACCTAGCCCGTGTGTACCCAGAGAATAGTAAACCTGTCTAAGCCATGAGCAGCAAGTTGCTCCAGGACAATGCTCTGAAAATGATGTCAAAGTCTTTGCAAAATTCTGAGTAGACGATATTTGCATGTTTAGCTTTGTCTAGCCACTCAGTCTGATTTGATTTTTTTATTCAGCTTTCCTTTTCTGGTGCACCCTGGTAGATAACAAATTCAGCGTGATGCAGTGGTTGTTAAAGCTGTTCAGCTGCTCAACCTTATACTGTTGCTTTTGTTATATAAACTTAATCTGTTTTTTATACATTGTAATGTGTTTTCTCTTAAAGATTAGCTTCAGTCATATGTCTTTTGTTCTCTTGCTTAGTTGAATATTTGCATGTGTGAAGTGTGCTTTCAAGTGCTCTTTTTTGCCTGAAGTGGCTGTAGTGATGCTGGTTGTCTTTAATGGGCATTTCTCAACTTGTACATCCTGTTCTATATCCCAGGCTAGACAGCGACTGCTTTTCACTCTCTTGTCCTTATGGCTTGCATGACACTTCTTCATTGGTTCTATAATTCTATTACTTGATTGGCAAAACTATAATGATTGCTTTCAGGCCTTCATAGGATTACCTTCTTCTAGGTTAGATAATCCTTTATATTATGAAGAGGATTTGAAGATTGAGAACTATTATGGGAGGATGGAAATTAACAAACATCTACAGTGCTGATTTTCCCCCTAACCCCCAAATGAAGTTCTGCTTTCCTTGTTCTGTGTGGCGAGGAGCTGTTACCTGCTGTTCACCTGTGAGAGTTATCAAGCTTAAATTCTCCTGAAATCTGAAGTATACAAAAGAATGAAAAAAACTCCAAACCCAGACCAAAAATCCCAGTTTGTTAGCAGCTTGAAAGTATACCTAAGGTGATTCATTATCAGAATTCTACACATTTTTACTCAATTGAAAACTCAGAAGCATGATGTTAGAGTACATAGTTCAATATATTGTGTAGTTACCTAATAATTTTTCCAACATTATTTGGTTACAATGTGGTGCAGTTGGAATAAACACGATCCCAAGGTTCCTATAGCAACAGAATGCTACTGTTTGTGAAACCGCATCATTGCAGCAGGTGTATCCATAACTCTGCTAATAACCCAAGGATTTTAAAACAGTAAATTTACAAATGAGAATTCTGTTTCACATTTCTGCAGGTAAAATTTGGTTTTAAAATTAAACCTTATAAATATCTTTCCTGCAGCTCTGCACCACCTTCCAGCATAGACATAGTTTCTGACTTTGTAAAAATATTAAATATCTAAATTCAGCTGTATAAGTAAAGAATCTGGTAGGATTTTCTGTAAGAAATGTGCAGTATTTAGATACAAGATATGATGAGGTTGTTTATCAGTTTTTCTATCCATGTAGTGCAAGCTACTTTTTTTAAACTAAGTCAAAACATGTAGTTTAAATTGCTTATTTTGGTCCAGCATAATGACCTACTCTGTTATAGCTTCATTTATTTCTACATTTTCCTTCTAGATAATAGAGGTGATACAAAACAGTGTAGAAGTGTCAGCTTTATAGCTTTGAAGATCTTCTACATATTTGGAAAATGTATTTCAGTTGCATTTTTATAATAAGGGGAATAGAAAGATAATGTTTCCATTAAAGTGATCAGCTATGCATAAAAAAAATTGAATAGGAAGATGTATGAAAATGCCTTTAGAGAAATCCTATTTTTTTTGAGCAAACTGGGTCTGTTGTATATTAACTTACACCTTTTGGAGAATTCTGGAAGTCTGGTGATGTTAATAGCAATTTTACATACCAATTCCTTGAAAAGAGGTGTCACTTGTTTGAGATCCTTCAACCTGCTGCTAAGATGTGGCTTTATATTAACCCTAAGCTCTTTACGTACTTGGAGTGCTCTTAGAGAAGAGTTAATTAGAACTTTAATTAATGTATAACTTTTGGAGTTATTTTGCATTCCACTTAATAAAAATATTCTGTTACATTGAACAAGAACAAAGGCACTGTCTTCTCTCCCCCTCCTCTGGGACAGTCTGCCTTCATGCTTCAGGACATTAATATTTCAGTAGTGTTACACTGGATAAAAATTGAACAATGGATGAAACCTAATTATTTTTTTCTTAGGCCTTTGATATGATCTTATCCAGGTTCATTTTCTTATATTCTGTCCTAGTGAATTTCAATACAAGTCACACTTTCCTCCCTGAAACATTTCCTTTAAATATTGTACTCAGAAAAAAACCCAAACTGTTTGTCTCTCCTTTATGTTTCTTCTATGTTGTGCAATCACTACCACCAAGATTATTGGGAAAAAAAAAAAAAAGGAATGAAAACCATGTCTCTTAGTGGCCTCTGCAGCCTCCCTCCCCAGCTGTTCTTGCTTATTTTCTTTCTCATTTCTTTCCTCTGTTTTGTACAGATATCATCTGATGCTGCTCAGCCTTTGGCATCTTCTCCTTCTCTGCAAGCTGCTGCTGAGAAGAGCAAAGCAGAGGTATATTGGTTTTGGGTGTAGCTCTTATCAGGTTACTGCTTTGCACAAATGTTTACATCTCTGTAGAGTAATTTCACTGAGGTAGCCTGAGAGTTTGAATTGCTGTTAATACTTCACACATTTGAAATATGTCTCTCCTTCTTTCTTGGACTAGCAAAATGAAAAGAGCTAATACAACTGCAAAGTATATGTGTGATTGTTACCTCTTGGTGTTTGTATGTCAAAATTCTGGTGTCTTCTGATGTAGTGTCACAAAACAGTGGAAAACACACTTAATTCCCAGCTAATGGGCATGAGTGATACTGTCCTGTCTCATTAGGAATAATTTCTTCGTTTTTTTGGGTTTTTTTGGTTTTGTTTTTTTTTTTACTTGCTTGTTCCAGATTCTAAATTATCAGTATTTCTCCAGCCATTTAGTTAATTCTCCTTGGAGATAAATGTAGAATTAATTTGACTCATACTGGTTTTAATATCTCTTCTGGCTGGGTATGTGTGTGTGGTAACACATTTACTGTTTAGCTGGGTCTTTTATAAAAAACATAACACACAAGCAAGTAGGTTGAGGCATCGTTTATATCAACTTTCAGTAAGTGTCACAATTTCCAACAATAATAAAATGCATTTTTGGAATGTGAATATCCAGTGTTAGGTTCTTTTGGATACTTCACTCTAAATTGAGACTATACAGTATATGAAACAATTTATGATGTGAATCTAAATCAAACTTTTCCTTCTAAATACAGAAAATTTGGATAGAAATTATAAATTATTTTAGTTCAGTTATATTTAAACATTAATTAAAATTTAAATGACAGTGTCGCATGGACTAGGACCACAAGCCTTGTTGAATTTGTCATGTGTTTGGAGTTGTACCAGGAGTAGCAGCAGTCTTTAAGAATGAAACTTGCCTTTACATTCTTATCCACCTCTATTGGTGCATTCACATTTGAAAGTTCTTTTGAGTAACTAGTTTGCCATGGTATGAGAGATGAAACTTGGAAAAAAATTTAATAATCTTTGCTTAGAATTTAAGACCAATATAAAGTCAATTTAATTTTATTATCTTCATAGTGCCTTTTGACTGCTTTTGCAAGTAATGAAACACTTGAGTTGAAGTTCTGGTATGAATGCAGCATCTGAGAAATGTTTTTATTTAGTCTGAATTCATTTTTATCTAATGGAGCTGAGGCAGAAAGCTTGAATATTGAAATCAGGAAGTGTGAAGATGAAGGACTTGCGGGTTTTCAAGTCCACAGTGAAAATTAAATGAATGAAAATAAAGTTGCTGGCAATCAAGACTGTTTCTGTAGACTCTGTGAGGTGTGGAGGTAGAAACATGGGAGAACAGTTTATTTTGAGTCTTAATTAAAGCTTATTAAGCTTTCAGAGATTTGTTAAGGGCAGGAAGAGGCATATATTTATATGTGGTCACCTCTATGGAGTGTTTGCCATATGAAACCTGCTGCAAACTGTCGTTGTTCTTGAAGTCTTGAAAAATAAATGTTTCCAGATACTTTTTACTCCAGAAGTGAGGTTTCTTAGACAAAGCATACTTTAAAAAAAAAGTTGAAATCAAACTGGAAATCAGGACATACTGAAAAAATGCAAAAACTTTAACTCTGCTTTCACTTAAACATATTCAAGGAAATTTAAGGTACTGTGATTGAAAAGTAAGAGTACTTACATGACACTTTAAACCACCTTTCCTGGGATGAGAGAAATCAAATCATAGAATTGTAGAGTCACAGAATGGTTTGAGTTGAAAGGACCCTTAAAGGTCTTGTAGTTCCAACCCCCTGCTATGGACAGGGACACCGTCCACTAGACAAGATTGCTCAAAACCTCATCCAGCCTGGCTTTGAACACTTCCAGGGATGGGGCATCCACAGCCTCCCTGGGCAATTTGTTCCAGTGCTTCACCATCCTCACAGTAAAGGAATTCTTCTGGTATCTAATCTGAACCTGCTTTCTTTCAGTTTAAAGCTATTCCCCCTTTTCCTGTCACTGTACTGATAGAGTCCTTATTTGTTCCTGAAGCCCCCTTTAGGTACTATAGGTACTGGTGTAGGAAGACTGCTCTAAAATGTCCCTGGAGTCTTCTTTTTTCTCCAGACTCAGACAACCCCAATTTTCTCAGCCTGTCTTCAGAGAGAGGTGTTCCAGCCCCTGGCCATTTTCATGGCCCTTCTCTGGGCTGCAGTGGGTCCATGTCCTTCTGATGTTGGGGGCCCCAACTGCGGAGGAGGAGCAGAGCAGAGAATCATGTCCCTTGACCTGCTGGTCACACTTCTTTTGATGCAGTTGTCTAACTTTCAACAGGAGAGAAGATTATGTTTATTTAAATTATTCAACTTGAGAAGGTCTGAATGGGATGTGGAAACAGAAAATGAAAGACTTTTTGAAAAGCTGTTGCTCTGACAATGTAATCCATGTGTATTTTAAAATGCAGGTTGGTACTAGGGTCAGTGAAACAGTGATGGAAGAAAGGCTGAGCTTTGCTGAGAGGCATGGCTATGCATTTGTAATCCTAGTTCAATAAGACTGCAAGTCTCAGGTTATTATGTGACCTCAAAATAAAATACTGCTCTAAACTTGTCCCAGTCATACAGACATTTCTTGAACACCTTGCACTACCACAGGTGAGATACAGTATTGGCAAGGCCTCTAGTTTGGACCACCGTGTTCACTTCTGTGTTGTTACATTCAGTGAAATCTAAGTTGGTCTCTGTTTCTTTTCATCAAAACAGATGTTCTAAATTCCCCTACTGGGGTTTCATGGCTGTGGTCATTGCTTTCTAGTGCTTGTAAGCAGTTGCTTGGTGTGATAGTCTTAATTTTCCAGGAGCTGAGTGTTCAGGTTAATGCCTGATGAAATAATTCACATGATTTAGTTGGGACTTGAGTAGCCCCAATCCATCTGATAAATATGGTGAAAGATTTGAAAATTAATTACTAGAAGTTTTGAAGAATGTGTTACTTGGATCCCCCTGTGTCCGGTCACCTCCATTTAAAAAAAAAAAAAAAAAAAAAAAAAAAAAAAAAAAAAAAAAAAAAAAAAAAAAAAAAAAAAATTAAAAAAAAACACAAAACACCCACCAGCAAGAAAACCCCTTCATCTGAGTGTTAGGACTATATTAAGTAAACATCATGCTACAAAAATTTGTAAATTTTATATACTGAATGCTAAAAAAAAAAAAAGAAAAAGCCACAAACACTTCCTACTGACACAAACTATTAACTGTTTTATTTTTAATACTGGAGCTGCATGAACAGATCTAGCCTCTCAACCTTCATCCTAATACTGGGAAACTTGTAAATAGTAGTGTTTTCTGAAACAAGGCTGTTTTGAAGCTTTGAACAAAGAAGTACAAGTCTAAAGGCTGAAAGAACATTTAGGAGCTACTGTTTCATTGTCTTTATTACAGATGGTAAACTCTTGTTTTATCCATTTAGTGTTAAAATATATTCACTAGTACTGTGCCATAGTTGTACAAGGTAAATGCAGGCAGACTAACACTTTGTCAAAGCAATTGCTAACCTAGAAAGTATGTATCTTCATGTTATTCCTTAAGGAATATTTTATGCTTCAGTCAGATGGGTCAGCAATTTTGGCACATTCATTCATTAGAAACTAAAGTGAAGAAATTTCTGTAATGTCATTATGATTCTTTCAAAGTAAAAAGGTCTTTATATTTTCACTGTCTGGAACAACATAATGTCTCATGACTCAGCTGGCCTGTCATATGGTCCAAGACAACTTTTTTACATTCTAGAGTTTTAAGACTACTAGATTAGCTTTTAAAAATCAGTACCTTTCTGCAGAAAGCAGCGTGCCATTACCTTAGTTTAGTTCTTTGGTCAAAGCAGCTGATACCCATCCTAGTGGCAGAGGCTATCAGAGTTAACAGAGATACTTGTACTTCTAGATGTGTTTTTCCTCTTAATCTCTGCTTAGCTTAGGAGAAGCAATACTGTGGGGGTTTTTCCTCCTGCTTTTTAAGCAGATAAGCAGGTGAAAAAGTGAATTTCTTGAATTTAATCTAAAAGTCATAGTATTTTTAGTATTAGTATTTGAGCAAAATGAGTCACTTCAGGAAGGAGAGAAGATAGAAGCATAAACTCTGATTTAAAAGGGAGTAACCAAAGATCTCTATTTATAGTCTATATGGCTGTAGACATTCAATACGTTTGCAAATTGGGTACTAGCTAAATTGTTTTTCTTTTTGCAGAAGGAAAAAGAAAAAAAGAAAGAAGAGAAAAAGAGAGAGAGAGAATCAGAAAAACCATCAAAACAGTTAACAGCTGAAAAGGTAATTTTTTTCCAGTTATTTTAAAATGGTAAAAAGTACTAGATATGTTCAGACATTTAGGGAAAAAAATAATGTGTATATGTGTATATATATACACACATGAGTGTATGTTTATATGGGTTGTAATCTGGTTAATCTACATGAATTGTTTGCTTGTGCTGTTGCTTGCGTGCAAAGGTTGGTTGACCACATGATGAGGAATGTTTTTAGGAGAAGAGGGAAATGGGTTAAGCTTTGTTAAAGTTTAGGCTCAGACCATAAATCTAATTAAGGTTTTTAAGATCACAGAATAGTCTTGAGTTGGAAGGGAACCACAAGGATCATTGAGTCCAGCTATTGAGTGCACAGCCCATGTGGGGAATGAACCCCCAACCTTGGTGTTGGTGGCACCGTGCTGAGACCAGCTGAGCTAATCTCAGGGTCATGGACCACTGCTATTCTTGCACAGAAATTTGTCAGTTTGATTGAGTCCTGTATTATCATCTTATACTGTCTTTCATAAATGCATACATAAATGTATAATCTATAGAATGTAATTAGTAACTCTAAGTAACTTGAAAATTTGCAACTAAGACTATGTCACAAAACATGACAAGCAAACAACTTAAGGCACTTCTTTCCACAGCTATGTTAAAGCATAATGAGCAGCCTTAGCAATGAAGTATAATTAAAATTTCACATGCATTTCTGCAGAGAGTTAATATTAAACAAAAATGAAATGGATTGTTTTAGTATTAAATATATTAATTTCTTTTAATACAGATGTTGTCTCTCAGATCTTATGAATCCATTAGTAAGTGCAGGTCTGTAATGCAGTTTGCAGAATGCATTGAAGTCTCCATCTGTCAGTTTATTCCCTGATAATGCTGTGTCACAATTATGAGAAATGTTGTGTGTTCACAGACTATGATTGTGTATGTATTTCTAATTCAGTTTTCAAATAGAGTATTTTTTCATTTTACATAATAAAACCAGATATATGCATGCATACTTGGAGGAGGAAAAAAAGCTCTTCTCCAATACAAATACAATTTTTCTTAAATTAGAAAGCAAGTTTGGAATGAGTTTGTGCAGAAGCAGATTTTGTTATGAGAGTTTGTGAAGCTCCACGGAGCTGTTGTTAATGATATGGTACAAGGTTAAAGTAAGTTTATGGATGGCAATAAAAACATTAGAATTGTTGATTACTGAAGCTTTATGGGGGTGTTGAGCCAAGTTAAATGTTTTATTTTGGTCCTTATAATAATATACTTTAGTTATAAAGGCTGAAAACATTGCTGTGGTTTGGAAATGTTAACTTTCTAGAGCCTAAAGATCTACTTTTGGACTGGGAGAGAGGGTTTCCCTTTGTAAGGATACATGCACCTTGTTATGTGGCTGGGAATATTTGGTTAAGTGAGGGGAAGTGACAACAGAGCATAATTACAGCTGAGGGATTATCCTACCACTTGAAATAAAAAACAGTTTTAATGCCACTGATTAGATTTGCATTTAAAAAGTCATTAGATTACCAGTTAATGATTAGGGAAATAAAAATAAGTATTTTGATTTTAAATGCTTGTACTACAAAATGTGGAATTTGGTAAATATATCTGCACTAGATAATCATGCCGTTGTAACAGCTGCAAAATGTTTGAAGTACTGCAGCATATTTTATTTCATTATTAATGTGTCAGCACTGTCTGCTCAAGTGGAAGTCATCTGTGTATCATCTTTTTAAGACATTCTTCAAGCTTGAGCTTTTAAAGGATCATTCATTTAAAATAAACTGCTTTTAGACTGTTAACTTAATGTATTTTTAAAGTCTAGTTGCTTTCTGTAGTCCAAATGGAAGAGAGCTGTGTCATATATTTGTTTCTGCTGTTGTGTTGGTGAGGTAGAAAACCAAAAGGTTTTATTTTCATCCGTGGAGTAATGCATTGTTGCTTTTGTGGTGTGATTCTGCTTTAGGAAGCTGATAAACATTAGTATTTGAGTAATAATAATACACTTCACATCCAGGTAGAGACTGGCTATAGGATCTTTTAAATATTGCCTCTTGAATCAGCAGACATCGTGACCATACTGTCAAGTTTTCAGCAACCACATCAAGCAGTAGATGGTTATTTTTCCCAGTTCATGGAGGAGGAAACAGTATGAGAAATCTGCACACTTCATGTAAAGTCATTGGTTGCCTTTACTACAGGCTTGGTTTATCTCCAGTCTAGTTATTCCAGGCTTGGAAAGTTAATGAATTAAAAAGATGTGATCAAGCAGTTGGCAGTTCTGTCAAAATTTTGAGACTTCTTTAAGATAATTCAAATGGTGTTTTAGCTATCCTATAGAAGAATCAATAACAATGGGAAAAAATAGAGGACTTAACTGGTAAAAAGATTATTTTAGAGAAAACTTCGGATCTATTCACAAGTGTCATCTACTCCTACAAGTCTTCAGTTCCTAGTAACTTTGATTTTATCTTTTGTTGAGATTAAATTTCTTAGCTCTTAAAACAAGAATATGCATCCTAAAAATTTAAAACATTCACATTCAATTCTCATGTTCTTATCTCTTCATAGAGCTCATTAATTTGCTCCTACATCCATTTAAGAGTCTTTCTCTTATCACTAAGTAGATCCTGTCACTAACTGATCTTTAGCCTTTAGCGAGCTAAATTTCTAGCATGATTTCTTTTGCATTTTCAAATATTACTGAAAGATTCTAGCATTGATTTAACAAGCTTATGATCTCGATATTGCATTAATGTGTCGGGTAATTATGACATAAAATATACTTTGTTGATTATCATGCTTTGATAAACAAAGAACATAGTCTTTTAACTGATTTAATAATAGTTTCTTACTGAAATTGCTTTTCAGTAAAGAATTATCATGGGTTTGAAGTGAGTTTTGGGGGAAATATTTTTTTGTGAACATTCACGTTGGAGAGTTCAGATGCAGTGTAGAATTTGCTCAAGATCAGAGAAATCTACTGCAGAATAGTGAGTAGCAAGGATACTTGTTTGACTCTTTTATTCTGGGCTGTTCACTTACTCTGGTGAGATTACTGGGTAATTTGTAGTACAAGATCTTACTATGTCAGCTACTGATTGAGTCTAGTCCAGTGATTAGCATTATATTGGAAGCAGCCAACAATGAGATGTTCCACATTAGGTCTGCAGAACTCTTAATAAAAAATGTAACATTGCCAAGCTACTGGCAGCTGTAACTTTTTTTCAGTCTAACTGAAGAAAGTTAAGAAACTTGCATAAGTTACCCAGAGGGATCTTTCCTCCCTCTCTCCCTATGCTATTTCTACAATTGCAGATTTCAAGTTTCCTTAGTGATTATACCTAAAAAATCCTTGTCTTTACGGTTACTTTGGAGAAATAGGGAAAATGCTGCAAGAAAACCACTGTAAAAATTACTATGTAGTTTTTCATGATGTGACAACTGGGGCCCGATTATTTGAAGCTGATGTGTTCGCTCAAAGCTCAGCTTGTTTACAGGCAACAGAAGTGCTAATTTTAGCAATATAAAAAATGTGTTGAATTGCAGGAATAAATAATCAATCTGAGCTAATTGTGTGCTTCTTAATGTTTTCTATGGGCCAACAGTAGGATAATAGCACAAGGCAGACTGTCACATAGTGAAGGCAAGTTTTACATGTTCTGTATGGATAATTAAGAGATTTTAAATTGCCTGAAAAAGTAAGTCACATGTTGTAAGAGTGCATTTTATTAGTGGGGAAGGGAAGAAAGTCTGTAGTTTGGCCACCAAACATGTTTTTGTTGGTAGTTACACAAGAAAATCTTTAATTTATGGGCAGGAAAAAACAGCTAGACTTTTGCTAGCCATTTTCAAACTTCATCATCCTGCCTGCACTTTCATCAGCTGTTGAGGAGCTTTCCCTTCTTATTAATTACTCTTCTGCACAGCTGAAGGTAGTGAAATTTCCCAAATCTGCAATGATTTTTTTTTCCTCTTTCTTTAATGCTTAAGCTGACTGAACGAATTCTCTGTTCAGGAACAGAGTAAACCATTGAACTCCTTTTTATTTCTAGCATGAGTAGAATTTTTGTTCATCCTTAATTGGATGTGTTCAGTTTAGAATTATTTGGTGATTTAAAAAAGAATACGTAGCATACGTATTCTACTTGTGTGTGAGAGAGCTATCAAAGCCTCATAGTACTTTTCTGATATAAAATTTAACCCGTGTAGATAGTTTAGGTAAAGTTTCTTCTTGGAGCACAGAGGAGCACTTTAGGTAAGCTCCATGCTAATCTTCATGCAGCAGGTTGGAGCAGGCTCTGTGTGCACTCCATCTGCCTTGTACCTGTTTTCCACTGGAAGAGAGCACAGAAAAGTAGATGAGGTGCATTTAGGTCATTGGGCTGAGCAATCAGGGGCATGGCTGGGACATGGCCAGTGTGTGAACTGGGGAGACTGTGCCCCCCAAGGATAAACAAGAGCTGCAGAGTGAACTGAGGAATACTGTTAACAAGCAATCAGAGAGTATAAGGAATAATATTTCATTTCGTAAAGCATTTGCTTTGCCCTATTTAGAACAGAGAAGTTGGACTGAGCTGTATGAATGACTTCTTGAATTTCAGAGCAATCAGGAGTGTTTAGTTTTTCAAGACATACTTGTTTATGTACTTCCGCAGTGCAAATTCAAATAAAAAAGGCATCACTAGGTATAATGCTGTGAGGCTCTGGAGTGCTCCCAGAGTAAAGAAGAAGAAAATTGATGTGCCTGAATGTTCAGATTTTTGTAGGGTTCAACTTTTTATGTAGTCTAATTTTTAAATAAAGAAAACATGGTGTGCAGTAGTGCTAACAACCCAGAATTAATCCAGAAGTTATTTGGAAAACTTGGTAAGTATTTCTAATGTGCAAAATTAGAAAGTTCAGCTAAGTCTGTGACACTGAATGCTTTGGAAGTGTTTGGGTTCAGCACTGTGTAGCTTTCTCCACTGTTTAGTTTGGAGGTTTCACAGGAGTCGAGTACTGTTGTGAAAATATTGTGATATTTTTGCTGTAAAATACTGCATGTTGAGGACCCTCCAAGTTAAGGAAGTAAACCTCTTTAAGACAAGATTGCGTTGTACTGGGACAGTAAAGTTAAATGGTTAGGATATGAAGAATGAACTGGGTTTTTTTTTTTCCCACTAAGTACTTGAGCATTTGCAAACTAATATCAACACAAAGTTAAAGATTTTTTCGTTCTGCTGAACATATCAGGATGATGAATAGTTCTGAAGGACTGCAGCAGTTACACTTGATTAACTGAGGTTCAGTATGACACTCTTAGTTTGTTTTATTATATTGCCATTTGAATTTGAAACTGCTTCTTGTTTTTGTATAAAGTTATTTCAAGTGACAGAAATTGGTCAGTTGGAGGTTATTTTTCAATGATAGTATGTCAAATGCTGTTTTTCTTCCCCAAAAAGAAGACTAAATTGGCAGATTAAACTTGGCAATAACAGTGAGCTGATGCCTCTGAGTCAGCTAGTACCAGGCAGCACCAGATGACCTGTATTACAGAGGTGCAGACATTGGTTTATTTGCATTTAAAATGTGCTGGAGAACCCCTCAAAAGTGGGGGCAAGTCATACTAGCAGCTTTTCCCCTTCATATAGGAAAAACGATATGTCAAATATTCATTTAACCACATAGGAAGAACTGAACACAGCTTGTTAGGATAGTGTGTTTGTTTTCCCCCAAAGACTAAAACTCCCACAAAAATCAACCTGCCTGAACAATTAAGGCAAGAAGAATTATCAGTCCCCCTAATTTCTCTGGGGTGTAATTTGCTTATCCAAAGTATTACATGTTATCATCGCAGTAATTTTGTACAAGGAGAAATGGGTTGGAGCAAATTGTGCTTTGTTGTTCATCACTTCTTTAAAACTGTGTAGCACTCAGAAATGAAAGCCTGCAGAATATTTGGTGTCCACCTAAACGCCAGTTTGGTGAAAGTGGTCTGTTTAAGTGTTTACTTTTAACTCACAGGAATAAGTGGATTCACAAATATTGACCTGAACGATAATTTAATTGCAGAATCCCATTATAAATATTCTAAATGTTTTCTTTGGTTTTATACTTTTTTGTCGATAGTTTGCTAAATCACTTGAACAGTTGATAATAACATTTCCCTAGACATCTTAGCTTTATTTGCCTGATTTCTTTTTAAAATACCTTTTCCTTTTGATTTTTATATAAAATGAAATACTACTTTAAATTGTAATTTTAAAAAATCATGTATATCATGGGAACAGAAAAATAGAAACCTGTTTTGCTCTCTGGTTGAATACATAGCCTTATTTATACTCTTAGTTCTTGTTTTCATAAATTCAGACTAAGCAGATAAGAATTAAAGCTCAGGATTTAGGAGTATGTGATAAGACCTGTTTCCCTGCCTCCTACCCCCACAAAGGGTGAAGAGTTTTAAGGTTTCTTGTTCTCTCAGTCTGCATTTTATGGTCTGTGGACCTCTCCCAGCCTGGTTTTACATTTCTAATAATACCTTCTCAGTCTTACGGAAGAGATCAAATTATTTGGGGTTCTTTGGTTGTTTTTAATGCAAATCTAGAGGAAAACAAATCAAATTAGATTCTTCCCAAAACGGTGCTATTCATTCCTTTTGCAGGTAACAAAGGACTTCTTCTGTTTGAGGATTGCCATGAAAAATAGTCTTACTTAATGAAATTAATCTGTCATGGCTCTTATTACGTATTTGCAGTTGTAGACAAAGAAATTAAGAAATAGATATTGCAGGTAGAAGCAATGAAAGAAACCCCTTTTTTGTCAGAAAAAAAAGAAAAGCTTTTACCTTTTTAATGTTGGAAAAGGAGTCAGCGTTCAGGAGGGGTATCACTTTTTTTTCTTCAGCCCAGTGTGTGTTTGCTGTATCAGCTTGATCCTCTCATCTCTGGTCTGCAGCAGAACAGTATTTTAATGCAATTTTTAAAAATTCTATACAAGTAGAATCTAAAAACTATGAGAAAAAGCTAGAGTAGGGGCTGCTTTGGTTAAATTTGCCTTTGTTTAACTTGCCAAACTGTTTTTAACAGAAAGCTCTTTTAAGTTTGCTTACTTGTAATTGATCCTCTTACATTTTTGCTCCATGCAGCTTCAAAACATAATACTGCCTTGGGTTTCAGTTGATAACTTATTAACAGATGGCATTTCCAGCTTGTCATAAGCTTCATGTTTTTTCCTGGTGACTTTGAGAAAATTAAGCCAACATTATATATGCTTATTTGTATACTGAACAAAATTAAGTGGACACATTTAAACAGGCATATACTAAATCAGCCCTACTCATGGGTGTATGCTGTCTTTAGAAAAAAGACATTTGAAACCACAGGACCATGCATGATTAAAACTGCAAATATACAATTTCATCTAAAAAGTTTTACAAAAATTACAGTACTGCTTAGGAGATTATGTACAATCAACCAAATGTGCAGGAACAAAATGCACAATGCTTTTACCTAAGTGATACTGATACATGGAACTGAATGTAAAGAAGGATAAGGATTGGATAAGATGAAACTGATAAGAGGAGAAAGAGTTTAATTTAAATAACGTCACTCAAAATAATAATCTTACCTTGTTTTGTATAATAAGCTTCCTTTGTTTTCCTAAAATAATGCAAGTATTGGACCATGGGCAAAGTAATCAAGTGCTTTTGTGTGTTCTGTTTCATTTTACCCTGCTTAAGCTAGAACGTGCTTAATCTCACTCTGATGTGTGACCATCAAGGTAGGGCAATGGTTTAGTGGGAAATCCTGTCAGATGTGCAAATCTCAATGAAGAGTAAAGATATTTTTCATTAAATTTTCATTTAAAAAATCTTACTTTTCATTTAAAAAACTAATTTTTCATAAAAAATCATTTTAGATGTCACTGGCAATATTAAATCTCCAACATGAGCTTAAGCTTTAAATGGATGATGATAATAATAATAACAACAATAATATGCTATAAGATGTTTCAGCAATCTTCCAGTGTCGTGCAACAACTTTGTGTGTCTTCCAGTTTAAATTTGTAGTTGTCGTAGTTATTGGTTGTACACCTTTTTGTTAAAGGTTTCATTTCATTTCTTTGAACTGTTGAATTTATCGCATTTCAGTGGTTGCTTTTGGCACTAGAACAGTTATGTGGAACGTTTTATGACTCTGGCATTCATACTGTTGCATAATTATGTCTTCACAAAGTTAACTCAAAGGTAGTTGGAAAGTAGCACTGTAGCTGTGGTAGAGGTAGAAGCAAGAGAAGACAGAAGTAAAATCTTTCAATACAATTTGAAGGAAATGGCCAAGTTTCTCACTCTAGGTAATTTTGTCAGGTGATACCTATGATGCAAAATTAAGTAACCAGTTGCCTACATGCTCAAAGAACTGGCAGCTCTTAAATGCTAAATTGCTTACATATATCAGTCAGAAATGTTAACCCATCTGCAGTGAATTGCCTCTTGGCTCTGTTGAAAAAACAATTGCAACTGGATGATCTTGTGTTTCAGTTTTACTTGAAATTTTTCTTTTATACAATTAGTACCTGCAGCTAGAAGAAAATGGGGCACTTCTGAGGTTGGTCACCAGGCATGCTACTGTACTGTTGCAAAATAAATCTGTCCTGCCTCTCTGCTAAGCAAGTATTGTCTCTCAACTTGAGAATGTTGTACTTCATGTCAAAGTAAGGTACTGCAGGCTTGTCCCTAGGCAGAAAGTGTATCTTACACTGTGTAGTAACAAGGGTGACTTCTTCTCCAGAGAACATACAGATTTTTTGTCTTACCTGTTTAACCTTCAGTTTACGCTGTAAGTAGGTATCAGTGTATCTTTTTCCTTGGTTTAAAAGTGGATTATTTTAGTGTCAATGAAACAGGTTGAGCTGAATCTTAGCATAAATGTTGAAATGGATGACTGAACAAACAAATCTGAGGCCTTGTGATATCACTCTGAAGGGCCAGTTTTAAAACTTTGGCATCTTTGAAGCTGTGAAGATAAAAGGCTTTAAATTTGTAAAGATAAAAGTTCCAAAAGGCTTTTTACATTTTGTAAGGATGGCTTAATAAATTCTATTTCAGAATACACAGAAATTTCCTGTAGCTTCACATTTATTTAAACTGGAGGATTAGAAGCAGAAAGAAGCTTGACTTACTTCCAGTTGATATGGAGGCTGCAGTGCTTATTGATAGTTCATGTTAAAGATTATGATGGTATGGAGGATGAAGACACAGAAAATGGAGCTTGCCCAAGTAAAGAGAAATCCATTTTGATATTGTATATGACAGGTTAAAATTACTTAGCTTTTAAAGTAATTGTTTCAAAGTGATTAACTTTGCAATGAGAACAAAATTGAGGAAAAAATACCCTGACTGACAGAAGAAACTAAGGTAGCTAATGATGCATAAGTATTTATGAAACATTTCTCCCTCTCACTAAGTTCTGCATTTGTGAAACAGAATTATGTATATGTATGTGAGAATGATAAAGTACTAGTCGACTCTCTCCTAACTTCTCTAGTAGTTAAAGAAAGCAAACAAGCTGATACAGAAGTAAGAAAAATAAACCTGTGGGGCTATTTCAGTCTAATTAGCTGTCACTGAGAGGATTGGATTCCTGTGGAGCTAAGTGAGAGGCTTTTTCAAATGCATCTCTAGAGAAATAGTATGCTTAGACTTCATAAAGTGTTTGTAGTAATAAAACTGTTTGTGATAATGGTAGAAACAATACCAGCACAGAGTATGAGTCCAACACTGAGTAAAATGTCCTGACTCAGAGGTTGTTTATGTGAAGCACTATTCAGTGTGATGTCGTAAGACCAACTAAAACATAAAGACTCAGAGGTAAGAATCAGATGAACAACAACAGGGGGCGAAGTGGAGTAATGTAATCAGTAAAAAGAGAACCAGTAATCTGCATCGAAGGAAAGTAGTGAGGTAGGTCAAGGAAAAAGATTTTCTCCCAGGAACACCAGGTGTGTAAGGGGTGATTGCATAATAAGGTGTAGGACTTGTAGCAGGATGCAGAGAGAAAATAATTTGGGGATGGGACAGAGAATATCATACACAGCTTATTATGGGATGTTTAGGTGACAAGAGACCAAACGAGGGGAATATCAAGGTGGATTGAGAGATAACAATCATGAGGGAGCAGGAGGGAAGTGGATAAAAAGGGGCAGTCATGTATGTGCTGGTAGCTGGGCAGTAGGATTGTCTGAGCCTTCACTTGATCTCTGCAGGCTATTCTGTGTTCTTGCCAAATGCTGTTTGCAACTATTGAGAGTGAGTGCATTGTCTCTTCTGTGCCTGTGTGTGAACACTTGCAAAGTTCAAGTTCAGCTACCAGACAAGTGGGGTAAGAGGCTGGTGCTGGCCACTTGAAAGAGGCTACAGGCCTGAGGAATATGAGAGTCAGCACCTGCAGAGACCAATATCTAGAAGCCAACTGTTTGCAAGGGCAGCACGTCTAACACCAGCTGCTGGAGACAAACATCCTGTGATCACACTTGTGTGTTAACAGGTAGCACATTTCATGCTGGACTAGCAAATGAGTAGCACTTGGAAATTTCTAAGGTATGAGCTGATGGCTGATATGGGGTCTTGATATTGAATAAAGTTTCATGTAAAAAGCATTTTTCAGGGAAAAAAAGCACTTTTGTTATAGTTAAGGATTAGACTGAGAAGCACACATACCTTCATGAGTAGGGATAGAAAGCATTTCTTTGATTGTTTTTTTTACTAATGAGCTCAGTCTGTTGCCATGCCTGAAACAGGTCATTCTGGAAATATATGAAGAAGGAATTGCAAATAAATGCCCCTTAGTTCTGATTGGGTACAATGATGTTGTATTATGTATTACTTGAATGGTTTTTGAAAGGAAAGTTATAAAAGGAAATAGTTTAATGAGGAACTGGAACTAAAATAGCTGCATTATTGTAATCTTGCTAGAGCTAATGAGTGCAATAGAAATCAAGTAGAAATGTGTATGCTGAGTTCATATGACCATAATATGTGATTTGGAAACTGAAGGTGTATTTAGAATAGCTTACAAAAATACAAACCATTATTGTATTTCACAGCTTGCAAACTGAGATACATTAAAATACTTTGACCCTGACCTGATTTATAGATCTCATATCAGGCACTGGATTAGCTGTAAGATGGATCTGTCTAGGCTTTCTGCTTCATAGCGATTTCTTCTATAAGATGCAAACCCCGGGTTTTATTGGATTAAAAGCAGAATTCTTCATTTTATCTAAATCAAGTTCCATGACAAGATAATACAAAACAGGAAAAGGGTTGATAAACAGGCTTTTCTCTGCCTTTTGTGTCCTTGTAAACAGGTCCTTGCTTTTGGGCGCAAATGCAGAAATTTCGAAGATTTTCATCTACAGGAAACTCTGCTCAATTCTTTGCCCCCAGAATCTCTGGAAAATTTGAATACCTCTGCACTAAGATTGCGTGCCTCTCCTGCTCTGCAGTCTTGCCATCCCTAGCTCAGCCTCAAGTTGCTACCTCTTGTTGTGACCATTACCTAGCAATCATCTTGCTATCTTTTGATATTTTTTTCAAGTATCAAACTGAGGAAAAAGAGCTTTTCCTCTTTTTTTCAAACCCTGTTCTGAACTTTTCCACTTTAAGAACCTAAAATATTTGAATCTGAATGCATAGAACTGTTATTTCAAATGTGGCTGTTATTATATAGATCTAATGCATGAATATAAGAATAAGGATTTATCTCTGGTACTTTGCTGTAGTCTCAACAGCAAGTATAAAAAGAAAGCCAACTTAATTTTAGGAAATTTTATTTCTACGCGGTTCATATGTCATTTTGAGCAAGGTAAAAGGGCCTCTGAGATTGTCTGATGCATTAGAAAGCAGCTAAACCAATTCAGCTAAGTACAAGACAAAAAGGTTTTAAGCCTTCTTGGAATACATTGTCTAAAGTAAATGAGATCTGAGATAACATTTTAAATTCAGTTAAAAAACAATGTTAGTACTGCTTGGTCAATAAGTAAAAACAAAGGAATAGTCTTAATCCATTTTCACAGAAATGATTAGTGTATTAGTCTAGACCTAGATAAAATCATATTAATGGAATAAGATTATGGTGCAGGGTCTGTTATTTCTGCCATAGTTTTTAATTCAAATGACTAAAGATATAATGCATTTTATATAATCTTGCTCAAGTATCTCGCTCTGTGAAAAATCTAATGAAATCCACATACCCAGGTTTTTAAAGTGAAGAAATAGATCAAGGACCACTTTAAAAAGTTTTCCTTTGGGTATGTGTTTGACTGAAGAACCTTCATATTGTACAGAATTATATTTAACAAGAACAAAAGGTTTTTTGATTCGCTTAGTGTGAATGCCTTAAATAGGCTTACCCAGGTAAGTGTGAGTAGTTCAGTGTCTGTGAGTGATTCACTGAAATAATCACAATAGACTCTTAAATAATAAATCTACATTTTCCCCTTGGCTTGGCTCTTTGGTTCATGGTAATTCTAGTTTGATGATTAAGAACGGCGGCTTTTTTGTTGTTGTTGACATGCAGGTTTTTTCTCTTGATTGGAAATGCATCAGAGTTTGATTGCAGAGTTGCTGTAGTCTATATAATTTCACAATGATACTGCCATAGTTTTATTTGTGTTTCAATGGTTTCCTGGCTTTTTTGCTAGTTAGGCAAAATAGGAGTTCATCACTTAGTAAAAGTATCCTCAGTTGTGAAGAGTTAGTTTGATTTCTAAATTTCTTCATCTTTAGTTGCAAGTCTGAAAAAACAAGTGCTGGTACTTTATAGGAGGCTAAACAAAATAACACATTTCATTTTTAATGCCATTTCAATTAAATATTATGAAATAATTAGTTTTTACTTATTTTCAGGTCAGATATGAAAGCTATAAAAATATTCCTTTAAAAATTCTAGGATGTGTCTATGTGAGTAGTGCTGTAAATGGATATGGACTAAACTTTTTAGGGAGTAAGTGTCAGGAAAAATTGTATCTACAAACCTATTGCAAGATATAGTAAATTGCTAGCATTATTTTCTCATATGGCAATTTTCAAATGTTTATGCTCTCCTGCAAGTTTTATTGCAAGTAGGTAATGAAGAGGGAAGGAATCCAGTTGCTTTATCCACGAGGCATACAATTCCTATGTATTAAGAGCAAAGGAGAGCTTTTGTTCAGTAACCGTAGAGGCGTATATGAGCTCTAGTGAGTAAACTGGAAATTGATTTTAAGCAAGCTAGAAGTACTTTTCACAAAATTACTTGATGTATCTTCAGCTTTCATAAGGCTTCTTGTAGTTAAGGTAGGGAATATGAGTTAGAAATGCACTGGTAATCAGATGTGTTTTAAACAGACTGAGTTCTAGATTCATATGAATTTTTCATTAAAGCGGAAAATTGAGGGGAAAATGTGAAGGAAAATGGGAGCAGATAAATGGACTGGACAGCTGATGAATCAGATTTTTGACAGTGATTGATATCTTGCTTGAGAGTAGGAGAAATTTTTAGATTAGTAAGTTATGACTGCTCTGACTGTTGTATTTTTCTACTTTAGAGCTCTTAATCATGTGGCTTATGTCTTACACTATGTATGCTGTCCCTTTAAATGCTCTCTCAAAGTGTAAATGAGAATAAGGTCAATGATAATCCTAAATGCTGGTGTTGAAATCTGCTAAATTATTTACATTATCATCTTGCAGTAGTGAATTTGGCAAAATTCTGCTTATTTTTAAAGTATTAGATGTGATTTACATTTTTACTTGATGTCATGTCTCTTAGAACTGTTAAACCCTTAAAATCAGTTCATATGTTGATAACTCGCATAAGGTTACAGAAGCAGAAAATGGAAATTTGAATCTCCCATTTATAAAGAAAAATAATCACAGCTTTTTCACTGTGTGCTGGCACTTTTGAATAAGGCCTTACCAAAAAGGTTTGTTCACCACTGTCAATTCCAGTGCAAGTGCCCTCATCTGCGTGTCAGAGGAGAGTATTCTGGGGAACAGGGATGTGCAGAAAAGAAGCCCATGAATTTAGACCATAGGCCCTGGAATGTACGATCATATTAAACAATGTTATGAAATGATACCAGTGTCTTTACTCATTTAACAAACATGTATTATTTTCCTATTTTACTACAATAGTAATTTTTAAAAGGCAATGGGTTTGACTGCAGAACAATGTATTTGATGCTAGATCTGAATATTCTTACTGTTTCGTCATTCAGAGGGTAGCACTTAGAAGACCTCATGTATGTTGTCTGTTCTGTCAACCAAGCAAGCTGGTGTAAAGCTTTCTACTTCCCTCTTGTCTTTCTCTGCTCATCTTGTGCACCTGATAGCCAGATGTGTTTGGGCATGGTGCTGGAAGCTGGGAAAAGACAAGCTTATTTTGCAGTAAAGGGGCATCAGTTGCAGCAACTATAGACCTCCTAGCATCCTGTTACGTATGTGAATTTAATAGGTGTGTGACAGTCAGTCATGGCGTTACTGATCCTCCTCTTTGTCTTGCCCATATATAACCATATCCTCTATAGGCAGCATCCCATGTGCTGTACTATAATCTTTGTACAGAGGAAGGAGCAGAATTGACTTGGCAATGCTTTTTTTTTTCTTTTTCCTTTTTTTTTTTCTGAGGCAGAATGAATCACTCATTTAATGGTTATCTCCAAAAACAGCTGGGTGAAAAAAAATTTATGAAATACCCCACTAACACACTGGACTTCCTACAGTATGTGACTTATGCTTCAGGTATTACTGAATTTTCTTCACAATCCCATCTCCTGCAGGTTGCAGTCCAAGTTTCTGTGAGAAAGCATTGCTGCCCATTCTGGGGACTTGGAGTTTACCTTTGGACGAGTCAACTGCAAAACTATAATACTCAGATTCAGATCTTTGAGGCTTGTGTACACTGACCTTCAATGGGAAAACTGAATTTGGGAATTCACTATTACTTGCTGGATGAGGTTTGTGTATAGGTTGATTCTCTTGACTCATGTGTTCATTGCATCTGTTTGACAAAGTCTATTATAGAGTGCCAGAAAAAGGGAAGAGAAAGTAGTTGTAAAGAAAATTTACCAATAGGGAAGTACTGCTGACTCTTAAGTGCATATGTATGTCTGTGTGTGTGTGTAGTCCTTGAATGTACTTAAGGAGGTGCTTGGAGATTGGCTTATTTAAATTAGCAGAACAAGAAATATAATGGTGCAAAGCTATCAGAACTAAAATGATACAGTTATCCAAGTATCATCACTCAGCAATAGCCAAAACACTGGTGTGTTATCAACAGTATTGTAGCCACAAATCCAAAATATAGCATTGTATCGACTGCTGTGAAGAATGTGCACTCCATCCCAGCCAGACCCATACAGGCAATTAGTTTGAAAAATATCCAGTATGAAGTGCCTATCAGTTCCCTTGTCCTTGTCAAAGAAACACCTTTATTCACTAATAATTTGCTTTAGGGTAACGTATAAGAGAGACAAACAAGTCTGTAAAATCATCTCTAGAACTTAAGGTGTGAATAAAGTAGTTAACACTGTTACCTGCTGATTTATTTGATTTCATTTAATGCAAGAATAGTATTTCACATAAATTAGATTGAACTAGAATGGTGTAACTAGTAGTATATTGAGGGCAATACATTGTGAGAGCTCAGTAAAGGCCAATATTGATTTCTATAAAATGGAGCTTTCTTTTTTAATTTGAGATGTAGCAGAGACTTTTTTTTTTCCTGGCCTAACCTGGTGTTCTTACCCATCGTTTAAAAATTAAACCTCAGGTAACTTCTATTGTTGCACAAAATTAGTAACAAAAGAATAAAGGAGGATGAGACAGTAATGCAACATTAAATGCAGGTTGCTGAGTTAAAAGATGCTCCTTCATCATGGGATGGAAACCTTTCTCATTCTGTGTAAATTGGGAAGTTTTTGACAATGGTGTTCTTTTCATCTTTAAGGACATAGAATAAACTGCAGCAGAATAAACCTCAAAACTTTGGTACAAATTTTTGTAGCTTTTCCATCAAAATCTGATAGACTGGAAATGACCTTAAAATCTTAGAGCTCATATTGGATAAATGAACAAGATTGATAAGTGACTAACCCTGCCATTTTCTAATGGTAGGGAAATGAGCAAGATGTATTATATCATGGACAGTATTTCTATGAATTACAAGAAGACTGGCTGGTGTAGCCTCCACTGATGAAGGCATCATCTCAGTGGGAGATTAAAGTAGGCTTTTGCACTTGGTTGCATTAAAATTAGATCAGTTAGAGATGACCTGGTCTTCTCCACTGTTGCCTGCTTTTGATTTTGTTTGTGATGGCATCCTAGCACAGAACAATACAGTTGACCAAGGTCCACTGTAGAGGTACATGGAGATTACCAGCATACAAATTTCTGTCAGTTGATTTACAGTGACAGCGTGTGGGAAATTAAGTGAAGGTCCAAACACTCATTTCTGCATTTCCATTTTAGTTAAATAGGAAAGAGATGCTGCTTTTAATGTGTAGACATAATTTCTCAGTTGTTTATTTTGGTAGAGGTAAAGTTATGAGGAGTTCATAAATATTTTTAAATATTTGCTTTTTAGATACTGAAAGATTATCAATCTTGTTGTGCAAGGACTACTTACAGATGTGGTATTAGCACCATACTGTCACATTATTGGTTTGTAGATGTACAGCAGACAGGATTAAGACATCGCTTGATTTAGATATAAAATTGGGAGTCATTCATCAGTGGATAGTAAGAATTTAAGGAGAACAGGAGCTTGAAGAAGGAATTTTTTCCATGATGGCACCTTTATCAGTTATCAATGCCATCAAAAAACCTTATTGAAGTAAAGGAACACACCCTGTGATGCTCTGCCCTTGTCTGCCAAGCCAGTCGTGACACTGTTAAAGTTGTTGGTTTAATCAAGCATGACTTCCTCTTGATGAAGCCATGCTGATTTCTCCCATTAACATTCTTGTCTTTCATGTGCCTGGAACTGGTTTCCAGGTTAGTTGTTCCATTGCCTTCCTAGATATTGAGGTGAGACTGAGCTATCGGTTTTCCCTGGCTCTTGCTTCTTGCCCCTGAATAAAGGACTGTCAGAAGAGCATAAGAAGAGTGGAATGTTAAAAGGACAGTATTGGAAAGTAAAACAATGAAAGATTATTGTATCCCAGTTACCTATCATCTACAGGATTGCAGAAATTTATAGTGCCCATACTGGATCTGAGTAATGAGTGTACTGTACTGAAAAGATGTGCTTTATAGGTGAAAATATTTGTAAGGGGTTGCAAAGTTAATTCTTTATTTGCCTCCTTAATTTGGCCAAAGTATCTAATACCTACTGAACAAGAGGTAATTTAACTTAGACTTTGTGGCTCTTTTCACAATGAGGACTCGTTTTTTTAGGTAAAAAATTCCAAGTCATGCTAAAAAATAAGCTGATCATGTGGAGGATGTAAAAGAATCAGCTCCTTGGAAGCTTGTTCTGGCTTCAGTTTCTTTAGTGATACTTGCAAACAAACTGTTTTCAGTAATCTTAGAATAGTTGAGGGCAGTGGACATTGCTTGCTTTCAGTAGGTCTCCAACATGAGAACCCTGAAGGGTAGTGTAGTGGCCATTAGTGACAACTATGAAAAATGGCCATGTAAGGCCTGCATATCAAAAATGTCTTGATGTTCTGCTGTTTGCAAGGACAGTAATTCAGAAGAATGTACTACCAGCATAAAAATGATTTTGAATGAGAAGCTGTTAATTCGTGACCTGAAGTAAATATATCTAGAAATTGCTATAACCATGTACTTCATTCACTATACCCACATATATTACTAAGACAGTCTTGAATGTAATAAAAAATAGTAGCCCCAGTAACCTTGAAGGCTCCACTTGAAAATAAATGCATAAAATTGTGTACCTGTTCCTTCTACTTGTCTTTTTCATATCAGATTCTTAATGCTATTTTTAGTTTACCTAATGCTGCTGAGTCTCCTATTTTTAATGTGGTCTTATTCCAAAGGGCATAACAAGGAATAAGTTATCTAGTACTGGTGTCAATACTTAAAAATAATTGCTGTGGGAGTCAAGGAGACTAGTAATAGAAACTGAGATGAATCTTAGTGCAGCAAGATTCCCAAGCATTTGTCATGCTACCTTGCATCTCTACAAAATGTGGTATTTTTTAGATAAAACACAACACTAAATTAAACAGCAAGTTTAAAAAATGTCACTGCCTTGTTATGCAGGTTTTTTCCCTGTTGCACACTTCTGTGCTCACTGAGTGCAGTACTTAACATCTTGAAAGGCCACTCTCTGCATAAAGCTTAGTCATAAATGAGTCCTATTGGGGCAAAACTGCTAAAAAGAAATTAAACAACACATTTCTCTTTATGGTTTGAAATAAAATTTTCTAGTGACTCCAATTTGGCTTCTTTTTTGTTCTTGTCCCAAAGTTTCAATACCTTGTTTATGCCAGAATTATATAGGCTGGAGGAGACCTCTTGAGGTTCTCCTCTTGACCCAGAAATACAGCATGATCTCTGCTACAGAACACTGAAGTAAGCCATTGCTTTTCATTATACCTACTTCAGATGAACCACAGTGCAGAATCCATGGGACTGGACAGAGAACAAGACTCTCTCAAGAAGCAGCATGTTAGTGAGGGTCATTAGGTATTCTTAAGAGTAATTGTGTGCGTCAAGTTTCTTGTTCTTGTTCATCCTACTGGTGCCAGCCTTACCTAATTTATGCCTAAGTGCATGGCAGATCTTAAGCACCAAACAAGTATCTTCTGAATTTGCACAGAAGGCCTCCTATGTGCCATGAAGCATCTTAAACAGAAATAAAGGCATATCAAATTACAGAATTGATTGAAATCTCAGACAGGAGGATAGGAAATTCCAGGAAATGGTGCTTGTTATGGTGAGAGAATGAGAGGAACAAAATATTTTTGCAGGAAAAATTAAAGAGGAAGATCTTTTGTTCCAGATTGATTTGTGTGTTTGCTGTTATACAGGTGAATTATTGGTAAATGTTAGGTAACGAATGCGTTTTTTAATTTTTCGGACTTAAGGCTAGACTATTGGTGAAAACTGTGTAGCTACAAAAATGTTGAACAGTGCTTTAAGGAGAAAATCTTCACCAAGGAAATGGTGAAGGCTAGAAATATTTGATGTACTAATGAGCTTGAAAATAATTTTGCAGCTTTTCTTAAGGTAGTTACCTATGAAGTAACCTTAAAATCTAGTAGTTTACATAGTGGCAAGGGGACCAAACTGGGACAGAAACTTTTGATCAAGAAATAATAGTTACAATATTGGAAAAGGGCATCTAAAGGGATGATATTTTTATAGAACTTCATATTTTTATACCTTGTATCTTCATTGCCCATCTTATTTAGAGAGTGATGAAGCAGAAATATGCATTTAATATTTATTGAAAATGTTTATTTGACAAAGCAGAGGACCTAAGTTGATTATTCCTCCCACATTTTATATATTTAGTTTAGATAGTGAGATTAATTTGCTACAATAAGTACCATAAAAGAGAAAGTGCTATTTGAACTTCTTCTCTTTAGTTCTTATTAATGTATGCAGAAGTGTTTGACTTCTGTGAAAAGCTGGCATTCAAGACTTACCTGTCAAGATTTAAATTATTTCAAACTTGTGGTTTTAGGTAGTTATCGGAAATCTAACACAATGTAATGAAAATTTGTACATTTAATGTAATTCTAATGGTTTTTCTTTTCAGTTGAAAGAAATCATTCTATATTCAGAATTTTAAAACTGTTTAAGCAAAAGGAAAAAAAAGCCAATTTCATGAAATAAAGAAGCATGTCAGAAATGCTTCTTTTTACAGCTTCTGTGACCCATAGTGTTTCTTACAGAGATGGAAAAAACTCAGATGTTCAAGGTTTTTATGGCCCATTCTCTTCTGAAGTACTCACTGTTAATTCTGATTTGTGTTTATAATAATAATTTTGTTGGTTTATGGCATATTTACTGACATATGGTCAGTTATAGAAAACTTAATTTTGAATTGTCACATTTAAAAAATTCTTGGTATGCTGTCATGGTTTACTATCAGGGCTTGGTACCTCGATATTGAGATGGTTTGGAGTCTCTTTGGTCCCGAAGAGGCTCAGAGTTTTGAGTCAGACGCAAGAAGACAAAAAAGCGGAGTCTTCAGTCTTTGGTTTCTTTCAAGGTCACTCCCATTGTTTATTATTCCTTATCTTACAGTTTTCTGTTGTGCCCAGAAGAGGTCTGTGCTGCACCTCGGACATCAGACGACTCCTCCTCCGATGGGAGGTCATCGTCCTTTATACTGATTATTACGTATCTGTTATTTACAATTACATACCAATACCTATGACTTATACTAAACAGGTCATCTCTACTTTGACCCAATCTCTCCAAACTATATTGTGCTACAGTCACAGCAGAAGATGGAGACAAAAAAGAAGGAAAAGAACCTTGGGCCCTGCCCCAAATTCTCCATCTTGTCTCCATTCACTTCCATTCTAAAAATCCAAAACTACAAATTTGTCATCCCGTGATAAGCTAAACTACTGTGTTTCACACTCTTGAGACTTGTAATTCATCTCTGCTTTGTGCCAGGGTCTCTGACCGCCATGGACAGAACTGTACAGGGCTTAAACCTTCTTGCTCGGTTCCCAGACTGCTTTGCCAGGGTCCCTGAGCCTTCAGGGCAACCAAAGGGGTGCCCTGGACTCCCAACAGTTTACTTTCAAAAACTGTACTTTTTTGAGTGTTTGGAATTGGTGTGCTATGCTCCAGATTGTAAACACAATGTTGAGTTATAATACAATATAGAACAGGGAAATCATGGGCTATTTTTTCTTCAGGCTATTTCCCAAACAGCTGGATCTTGAGCAAGATATGTAAAGTCAACCTAAGGATTTCTGGCAAGGGGGAGCAAGTATTTCTCTGAGAGATTAGCAAGGGTCAGATTATGTGTGATGATAAATACCTGTTCACAGTAGCTGCAGGAATGGAGTTTGGTTTAATTGGAGCTCTTTGCTGAAGGTTTCCAGTGGGGATTTGCTCATGCAAGAGGAATGTCTGTAGTGTAACAAGCTTCTCTTCACTTGGGCTGCCATTGAATACTCTTGAGCGTTCCTCACTGCTCTTTACAAACACCAAGCTCCTTACTCTTTATCCCCCTTTTGCAGGAGAGGAAGAAAGTGAAGGATTACCTAAAACAGATATTTATACAATTCTCTTGAACTTTAAAGCTTTCCTAATGCTAAATACTAAGATTCAATGACTTCAGCAACCTCAGGAGCCTCAGTGACCCTGTGAAAGCCGTGTTATGTATGTGATAAAGGTGTGAGTGAAGCAGATTTTGTTGGGATCAGCTCAGTGCCCAACCTGACAGTGTCCTGCCACTGTCACTGGGTAATCTCTTCTAGTTAAGGCTGTACTCATTGATCAACCAGTCCACTGCAGGTTTTTGTGATAAGTATGGAGCAAAGGCACACTAAATGCACGTGAAAAAAAATGTGTATGTCATTACTATTAACCAGTTGATACTAATTTTAGAAATTGTTGTTTTGATGCATTCAGGGGAAAAGGTCATGAACTCAGGTTGGTGCTCAGCATCTGTAAATTCTGCATGTTCTGCAGATGTTCTTTGTAGAAAGGTGAATTGATGTCATTAGTATGCTTCTAGTTTTTAAATTTAAACTTTTAAAAACTTTATTTTTTTCTCTTAAATGTTGCAGAACAGTGTAGTTTGGTTGCTGAAATAAGTTGGTGAATTATAGACAGCTTTTTGCCTAGTGCATGATATGCAGTGGTTCAGTTTAAGACTTCCGTTTATTTTAAGCTATCCTCAAACTTAGATTTATTTTAAAATTTACTACATATTAGTGAAAGTACAACAATAATTTTTTAGTCATACGCCATGTCCCTTTTGACTAGAACTGCCACATACTTCATTACAAATCAAATTCATTATGATAAACAAATATGGAAATGGACTTTTGATACTGAAACAGCATCTATAATGAGAATTTTTTAAGCACTGAATCTTTTCAGACATGTTACTTATGTTTATTTTTCTTCCTTTACAAGCCACAGAAGAAAGAGGATCAGCAATCAGAAACTAAAGCAAGTCCAAAAAAGTCATCAGAACCCACTATTGACCTTTTAGGACTTGGTAAGCAATGCATAATTGGTTTTAAATCAAACATAGATTGTGATTTTATATTTTAATAGAGTTTTGGGGTTTTTTTCTGTGATTACTGAAAGATTAATTTGAAAACCATAGACTGCATGCTTGAATTTAAAACTGTAAAGGAAAATGCCAGTGGGATGTGAGTATATCACTACATATGTTTTGCTAGGGAGAGTAATGAGATCCTGTGGGAAGGAGAAGTTATCAAAGTGATCTTCAAAGGCCTTGTGAATTGTAGTATTTCATTGTTTATAGTACAAGTGTACTTTTTAATGAAAATGCTGAGGTCATCTGAATTATGTATCTGTAAAGTACATATCATACAATTCCTGTATTAGTTAAAACAATGGTAAACTGACAGACTGCAGCTGACTAATACCTTGTAAAACTTAATTTAGTGGGCATTTCAGTGTTCTGTACTGACTGCAACTATCATTCATTTTTATCTAATCCACCTTTTTGTTTTCTGACTGGCAGGTAACTATGGGTTTGTCCTGTAAATAAAATAGTTTCTAGTAAAATAATTTAATTGACACTGTCTGCCTATACTGTTGTGTATAGGCCATTCTCATAAAATATGTCTTTCATTTATCTAGTGTTGCTCTAAATGTGTTTTTTCCGTTTGATGGAATCTTAAAATGGAAATGGAAGAAAAAAAAAAATTACAGTATTTTTATTTCCATTTGAAATTCAGTGTTAGGAAAACCTTCTACAAGTTGGGAGTAGATATTTAGAGTATTCACTTTCTATCAATGTAGTGGTTACTCTTAATTTTCAACATAATTTCTATGTCGTGTTGGAGGAGGCTAATTAGTCTTAAATGTAATTCTAAAAACTTCACTTTGTAAAAAATGTGGGGTTTTTTTGGTTTTTTGTTTCAAGGTATGAATGTGACAAAACAGTAAATGTTTTCTCTGTTTTAAAATTCACAATCTCACCCACAATGCATGACTTTTTCCGTCTGATGTAGAGCTAACTGTAAAGTACTATTTTTGTATGGGTTACATGTATGGTGTCCATATCTCATTCCTAGTAATTGCTACTATAGGCATGCAAATCTTAATTAACGCCATAGAGTTAATGTAGAATGAGTCTATTAAAAAAAAAAAAGTAATTTAGACTTGATGGAAAGCTGATTCTCTTCTATTTTTCTTTAGCAGACCAACAACCTAATTAAAAACTAAAATTTAATCAATATGTTGTTTTGAGATTGCTAGGCTTCTGTATTCTTTTGGTCATGATTTGAAAAGTATCTTGGTAAGGCTGTTTTACAATATGATAATGAACTCAGATTACATTGGCTAACTTGAGATGTAATGTACAATGAAAATAGTATTATAATTGGTGTTCAAGAGCTCTACTTCTTCAGTGAGATATAAAAAGGGCAAAGTTTATAATATGTATGTTAAAACCCCATAATTTTAGGGGAGGGAATGCTTAAAGATCATTTAAATAACAAATTGAAAAGCAGTATAATAAGCCAGTAGCACTTGGAATCCACTGAGCTGCAAATGAGATGTGTTAATGAGAGCAGACCTGCATATTTCATTTGAAGAGTTGTCTTTTAATTAGCACCTGCAATAGAATACTTCAGATAGTATTAAAAGAGAGGTCATATCAACCCAATTTATCATAGAACCATGGAGTAGTTCAGATTGGGAGGGACCTCAAATGACCTTCTGGTCCAAGGAGTCCATGGGAATGGGGAGCATAGAGATTGTCTAGCATCCTATCTGAGCACAGCCTGCAAGCCTCCAGTGATGGGAACTCCTCCACATCTGTAGAGTTGTTCTAGTAATTGATCTCACAGTAAAAAATTTCTTTCTTACATTGGCAAACTTGTACCTGTTGCCCTCTGTCTTCCCTGCGTGCTTTGTGTGTTGTGAGAGAGAGGTTGTGTCCTTTTCGTAGCTGCCCTTTAAGTACTGGCACACTGGGGTGCGAGTCTTCCTGAGCCTTCCCTTCTCCAGGGAGAAAAGACCGACCTCCTTCACTGTTTCCTCATAGAGCAGGTCCTGCAGTCCTTTGGCCATCTTCATGCCTCTCCTTTGGGCCCTCTCCAGTCTGTGTCTGGCTTGAATTGCAGGGGCCAGAACTGGACAGACTCCGGGTGAAGCCTGGGAAGTGCTGAGTCGAGTGGGATGATCACATCTTTGCCTCAGCAAGTAACACCCCTGTGGATACATCCCAGAATTTCACTCAACTTTTTTGCTGCAGTGATGCACTGCTGATTAAAATGTTTGATATGTCATATCAAATAATATTAAAATGGATATGATTGCTTAGCTCGTTCTTCTTACTTGAGCAGACATTTTTCTAATGAGGATTTGTTCTCTTAGGACTTCATTTCTGCCAGTGAAGAATAGTACTAGCTTTTAGTAGGGCAGCTCAAAATCACTTGTGATAGCAGATTAAGTAGTTTTAATGGATCAGAATTCATGCTAGAATAATTTTGGCTTTCAGAACAGCCCAGCTTCTTTGCAAAGTATTTTCTTGAGTAACCCTCACTGCTAGCTTTGGGTATGGTGTTAGTCTCTGGGTCATTGTTCTTTTTGTCTCAGTTGGTTTTGCAGTAGTGACCTCGTCAGAAGGTAAACTTCTTCCTTAGATAGGACTTATCCTATGAAAATTGTAGCTGGGCAATTTTCTAAAAGGAAACTCTCTTTCACTTTTCTTTACAAAGTGCAGAATTTTCAAGAACATATGCCTTGGTGAATTGTATCTTTAAATCTTGTAATAGGAGAAGAGACATAATATGCTCAGTGACCGTACTATGACATTTGTGTTTGTTCTGAGCCCTTTTAAATAGATTTGTGTGGTTCCCTTGGTTTCCTGATGAGGGGGTTGTTACTGAGATGCTGTTTAGGTACTCGCTTTTTGATGATGCAACAACATTCATGGGTTTTGGCTTTTTGATTCAGAATAGATTTTAGTTCAGAACTGCACATACAGAAAGGTAGGGAAATGGACATGTACAGACTAAATATTGTTATGCTCTCTATAAGCAGTAGTGTTAGTATTCTTGCTGTGCAACCCCAAATTCTTTCCCTCTCTTCCCAAGCAGTGGGAAATAAAAGCCTGTTTCTGTAGGCCAAGCCTGAAGCTGCTTTTCTACTCTACTCTGCAGTTATTTGGATCTTACCCATGCTGGAAGAATGCCCTGTTGAAAATGTGGAGACCTAAAATTGACACAAAAATCAATAATACAGGATTTTATAAAATGAATTTTTAATAGGATAATTATAGGAAGCGGTCTTCAGTTTAAAAGTCACAGTGTGTAAACCACAGCACTTAAGTGATTGGTAGTGCTATATTTTCATCTCTGGTGTTAAGTTTGTGCTTTTTTTTTTTTTGCCTTTTTTTTTTTGCTTTTTTTTTTTCCTTGCAAGGTAGATGTCTCTACTTATGCCAGGCTAATGTAAATTTTTTCATAATATTTTGTAAAAAATGCCGTGTTAGCTATGTACAAATGTCCATGAAATGTTGGACTGTTACACAGGCAGTTTATGATCATTATGTTTGCCGAGGTATGCTACTTAGAAATTGCTTTGACATATAGAGGGAAAAAAGGAGAAAATAGTATTTTTGAATTATATTACCTTACAGAATTACCAGAAAGAAGAAAAGTGCATTTTACATATTCTGCATCATTTGCCATGTTTAGATGTGCCTTTCATAAAATAAACAATTGCATATTCTGGATTAACTACTGTAGTTACAATGAATAAGTAGAAGAAAACAGATTTATTATGTTGTTATTTACTGAATTTGATGTGTGGGGCATTTATCTGGTATGATTGGAGGTAAAATACAATATTCTAAAAGCTGCTTGTCTCCTTCTGCATGGGAAATATTCTCTGAAAGAGTTCTCTGAAGTTTTGAGAGGTTTATCACGATATGAAATGTGGCTGAATGTTGCATAACTGAGAAATGTACTTTTGTCAGGACTGCTGGGTAAGTACCAAAGCAGCATGGTTGGTCCTAAGTTGGAAAGTTGCCTTTAAGAAATAGTAAAGACATGTTCTTAAGTACATAAATATCATATATGCAAATATAGATCATAGACTCCTAGAATCATAGAATAGTCTGAGTTGGAAGAGACCTTTAAAAGCCATCTAGTCCAACCCTCCTGCCGTAAGTAGGGACATCTTCAGCTAGATCAGGTTACTCAGAGCCCCATCCAACCTGGCTTTGAATGTTTGCAGGGAAGGGGCAGCTACCACCTCTCAGGACAACCTTTCACAACCCTCATTGTGAAAAATTTCTTTCTTATATCTAATCTGAATCTGTCCTCTTTTCGTTTAGAACCATTACCCCTTGTTGTATCACTACAGACCCTAAAAAAAAGTCTGTCCTGATCATTCCCGCAGGTCTTTAGGAAGGCCCCGAAAAGGTCTCCCTGGAGCCCTCTCTTTTCCAGGCTGAACAGCCCCAACTGTCTCAGACTTTCATTATGGGAAAAATCCCTCTGGTCACCTTCATGGCCTTTCTCTAGACCTCCTGCAACAGGTCCATGTCTTTTCTGGGGACCCCTTAGCTGGATGCAGCACTCCAGATGGGGTCTCACCTGAGTGGAGTAGAGAAGTAGAATCCCTTCTCTCGACCTGCTGGCCACACTGCTTTGGATGCAGCCCAGAATACAGTTGAGTTTCTGGACTGGAAAAGCATATTCCCTGCTTATGTCCAGATTGTCATCGTCCAGGATTCATAGGTCCTGCTCTGCAGGGCTGTTCTCAATCCATTGTCCTCCAGCCTGTATTTATAGCATGGATTGCTCTGACCCGGTGCAGGACCTTGCACTTTGCCTGGTTGAACCTCATGAGGTTTGCATGGCCCCGCTTGAGCTTGTAAATATGTTAACATTTATAGTATTGCTGCAATGTTCGCATTATGCTTAGGTGAGCAATATACCAAAAGGAAAACCTTTACAACCACTTGAGGCATTACTAACTTTCTGGCTTTCCACATTTTATTTTCAGAAGTATTATATAGAATATATATGTGTGTGTGAATGCTTTTTCCCTTCTGCAAAGATTTTAGCAGTAAATAACATTTTACTAATACATTAAATAATTCTGCCGTTATTTTGACCAGACAGACCTTGTTTGAATCTTTGCCCCAGATTTTTGTTGGAACTATTGACCTTTTTCTCTCAGTTCTGCCTTTCTAGTAATTTGGTGTAAAAAATAATCATATGCTTATTCTTTCTATTGAAAGGTTTGATATGGCTGTCATAAATGATTGTATATATGAAAATACATGGCTGCTTAGTAACAAAGTTCTTGTAAACAGTTTGGTCCATAAAAAATGAGTTTCAGAAATGCAGTGTTTAAGACCAGATCTGCTTTTTTGCTGTTTCCTCTCCTCCTGTCCCTCTGAAGGCCTTCTGCTGGTCTTTCTCACTATTGGTGGAGATAAATATACCAAGAATTGATGGTTTATATGAAAGCTATGATGTATGTGAAGAACAGAAGGCAGCACTGAACTGGAAATTGTCATGTCAGGGATTAATAAAATCTATACAGAAAAAGAACTGTAAAGGTAAATTTCACTGGAACTCTTCACTATATAATTAAATACATCCTGGTAAATAGTTTTTGTTTCTGCTGTCAAACTGAAACAAGACTTCCTAATCTGAAATCAGAAGCATCATCTGCTATTACAGTTTGGCAGACAGTCAGATATTATGTGTAATATTGTCATAAACTGTAAGAAGAGAAATTTTGGAACCACACGTAGGACCAAGGGTAAAGAAGAGCATCTCTTGACTCTTCACATTCCTTTCTCTGACTGAACATGGAAGCTCTGCCTCGTATTTACTCTCATTGCAGTGGTTTTTGCTACATCTAACATTTCATTCCTAGCTATGAATGTGTTCTCCAGAAAAGTGATGGAAGTACTGCTTCTCAAAAGCTAATTGCTTCAAAGTAATCCTGTGATGGTTGAAGCTATCAATTTCTCAAAATACTCAGACAGGCCCATGTAACTTAATCTGATGTTTACCTGTTCCTGGAAAGGCCACAGCTGTGTTTCCTTCTGTCATATACACACCACCTCTTCTAATCAGGTTTTTATGGTAGGTGGCACAAGTTGAATGAATAGTGATATACTTAGAATAAATTAAAACTGAGAACTCTGCTGTGGTATCTTTCTTATATTACAGAAATATATTAAAATGAGAAGGGAAAGGAGGAAATACATCCTAATCCATGACCTAATGTGCTGAAATTGACACTATCCATAATCTGTATAAGAACTGTGAATTATTATGTTGAAAAACAAGACCATACATGCCTGCATGCAAATATATTTAAATGGAAGCACTAATATTGCTACCAGTAATAAAATTGAGTGAAAACACTATTAGGTTTTTTTCTGTATTCTGAAACTTATTTTTTTCAGTCAGGAGGGGGGAAGGTTTTTGGAATCTCTTTTTATTAGATATAAATATTCCAACTATTACATTTTGACAAATCAATAAAACAGGATCATCTATTAATACTATTCATACAGGCTTAAAACAGTGTTGTAAACAGTAATTCAAAATGTCTGGTTTCTGCACCAGTGGAGAGAGGGAGGTATTTATTCAGTAAGAGATGAAAGGCATATGCATTACCAAATAACATTCTTACAGAACAAATCTAGCAAAAATCTGGATTTTCATAATGTTAGTTTATAAGCAGCATATTAAATACCTGAAAAATACTATATTTTTGCAAAAGGTTCTGTCATGAGTGTTTTAAATATGTGAAATACTTGTTTCAGTAAATGATTACATTTAAATTTTCAGTCTTCTATGTTAAACGCCTTTACATTCAGGGAACCTAAACTGCTTTGGAATATGACAAGAGAGATTTTTTTAATGCATGTGCCTGACTGAGAAAATGGAAACATTAAATTATTAATTCTTGACAGTCTTTTTGCTTGAAAATTATGCACAGTTCCTTCCTAAATTTATCTGAAACAGTGAACCTTTGGGGAGATGTTTTTGGAACTGCCAGTCTGTAGAATGACCTCAAAAGAAGCTTATGCTTAAATGGCTAGTACATTTATTTATACACATCTCAAAGCACTAATGTGCATCAAATGGTGCAGCAGATTATACATATGGCCATTTTGCTGTCCACTGGCTTCCATTCATCAGAAATAAGGGAAGGAGGAGGAGACCTTTACATTTGTAAGTAGCTCTGTCATAATCATAGCTGAGTTTGTAACTTTGCTTTTCAGAATCATTGCAACTGCAGTCTCCCAGCAAAGTCAAATCACAGAAGAGCAATAAAACTGACTGAGGTGGCTACTTCACATTCCTCAAGCCACTCACTTTTTACTCAGCATAGAAAATCTAGTGGTATTTCTGTTGACACTTCACCTTCATGGAAGGCAGACAGAAATGAGAAGGCATCTGTCATGGTTTGACCCCAGCGGGCAGCTAAGCCCCACACAGCCACTTGCTCACTCCCCCCATGGGATGGGGAAGAGAATCAGGAGGGTAAAAGTGAGAAAATTTGTTGGTTGAGATAGAAACATTTTAACAGGTAAAGTAGAAGCTGTGCATGTAAGCAAAGCAAAACTAGGAATTCATCCACAACTTCCCATGGGCAGGCCGATATTCAGACATTGCCAGGAAACTGGGGCTCCATCATGTGTAACAGTGACTTGGGAAGACAAATGCCATCACTCCAAAGGTCTTCCTCCTCCTCTTTCTTCTTCCCATCAGCATGGCATCATGTGTAGGGTATGGAATACCCCTTTGGTAGTTGGGGTCACCTGTCCTGGCTGTGTCCCCTCACAGCTCCTTTTGCACCCCCAGCATCCTCATGGATGGGGTGGGGTAGGGAGCAGAAAAGGCCCTGACACTGTGCAAGCACCGCTTGACACTAATGAAAACATCTCTGTGTTATCAACTCTGTTTCTAGCCCAAATCCAAAGCAGGGCCCCATACTGGCTACCTAGAGGAACATTGACTCTATCCCAGCCAAAACCAGCTCAGCATCTGTGGGTAATGGTCTTCTGAGTGGATTGTTTCAAAATGCAGTTTTATCATGTTAGTAGCAGTGTACTGTTTTCAATGTACTGTAATCTAGGGGTTCTGGAATACTGACCCTCCTGTAAACAGGTGTGCCAGTCATGGCAGTGTTTTTTTTGTAGAGAAAGTTTTGACTTAATTCAGCTAGTTTGTTCTACCAGAGAAGTCTGACTTCTTCACTGAGATTGGTTAATTTTAGACTTAACTTCTTTTATTGCCTATAAAAGCTTTCTTAAAGTTGCTGTTTAATGACTATTCAGTCATTATAAAGTTCAGCAGAATCTAGAGTCACCTTTGTATTTGTCAAGTCCTATATGATGGCAACCCACTTGTGATATGCTTAGGTATAAATTTATTAGCCAATTCTTATCACTTTTTCTTGAGCAGCTTGAAATCGAAAGAGAAATGGTTGCTCTGTTCCTTAAAAACACTTTTGTGATATTTTTGTCCCTGTATCTTTTGAAGTACTTTATTGCAAATTCTCTTTAAAGCACAATTCTTTTTTTTTGTCGTGCATGTGTCCACTTTCACCTAGCTCAGTAAGTGTGTTCATGTGTTAAAGTGGCTTACAGACAACAAGGCTCAGAGTGAGAATCGTAGGTTCTTATGGATAATTAGCTCAGTGTGCCTGGTAGGTGTGTTCATATAGAGGTACAGAATAAAGTCCGTGCAAAGTGCTTTTGAAAAAGGGGAAGAATGGACTTTTTCCCTAATGCGAAGTTTATTTATGTACTCTTGAGTAAATTAGCATATCAGGAATAATTTCATGGATTCTAAAATGCAAATTTTAATTCCAGAGCACAGATGAGTGTATCTTGTCTGATACATGGCTACCAAATTTGGACTTTCTCAGTAAGACATCTATTTAAAATCTTATTAAAAATGTTGATGTGCAGAGACTACTGAAAAATGAGTAGTATATACTGTTGTTGTCATGGTTGCCCATAGGGAAGTTTTAAGTGTTTTTTTTGTAATTGGTTGGGGTTTGTTTGGTTTTTTTCTGAAGTACATTAATATGCCCTCTTCTTTGGGAAAGAAGTCTTTATAAAATCTGAACAATATCGCAGTCTGAAAAATATCTCAGAGATTGAGCACATCTTGGATGGGGCAGGGGAGGAGGGAATAGGCAGCTTTAATTATTCTCCTGGTGTTAAGATATTAATAAGTGATTCTGTTGCTTTTTTAGATGGTCCAGCTGAAGCATCTGTTACAAATGGAGGCACTGCTGCTGTCACAGCACTGAATGATGACCTGGACATTTTTGGCCCAATGATCTCTAATCCTTTACCAGCAGCTGCAGTACCTCCTGCTCAGGTAAAATTTAATGACTGTATTTACTTATATCTGTGTGTAAATATGTGCATGCACATGTGTATTTGCCTTCAGGGAATTGTTCATTCGCACAGAAGGAATGCACACTTCTCGACACATCTTAAGCACCTTATGACTGGAGATACTTAAACTGTAACACCAATATTTTTCTCACCTCTTCAAGCTTCTGCACTGCTTGGATATAGAAGTAGATGGTGTGGTCTTTCCTTCTGGTTATCCAGCTAAATTGGATTCTGTTTTACCCTGGTGATGGTAGTAATGTTTTCTTTTAATTTATATTCTTTTGTCTTGTTCTTTTTTAGTAGGTATTGCTGAATATAACTTTATGTTCTGAGGTTATTTGGCATCAAGTCATCCTTTTAAAGACCTCTTATTGCTTTGTGATGCTGGTGTTTAGGAAAGGCTGCAGAAGATGCTTCTCTCTTAGACCTGCTAAAAATTCAGGGTCTAAGGTTTCATACTCAAAATCAAGAATGGATGTCAAGACAAATTAATATTGCCACCTGGGCTGATCTGTCTTTTGTCTCATCTTGGAACTTGTACATCTTGCTTTCCTCAAGGGAGAGTAGCATAACTCCTGCACCTGGCCTGCTCCTTCTTATAGCCATGACAGTTTGGAAGCAAACCCAACACCATGCCTGTTGTAGCCTGGAAAGGCAGCTTTGGGACACACAAAAAAATGCTTGAAGCTGCAGCTCTCCTAAAGTAACTGTCTGACTCAAAGAGCAAGGTGATGGTGATGGACATGTGCAGGCTTCCTAAACCCAGACTGGCTTCTGAGAGGGACATTTTGGAGTAGTGGTGGGCTGACTTCCTCATCTGGGCCATCTTGTTAAGGTCATTTAGAAGCTTGCTTTTGTGTAGGGCTTTCTGTCCTACTCTGCTGAACCAGAAAGTATTGTGTGTATTCTTGAATTTATGATTTTGGGACATATGATTTGTACTTCTTTCTCTTCACCCTTCAGTTTTCATAGTATATGGAATGGAAGAGATAATGATGGAAGAGAGTTCTGAGTGTCTCAAAGCATATACACTATACTGTATCTCATATTCAGCAGATTTTATTTGTTATCCTTTGCTCTCTCTTTCCCTGCTTGCTGCTGAGGGCTGACTTCGTGCAACATTCTAGACAGGGTTTCAGGGACTGAAACCGTGTTTCTTTTTAAACGTAATGCTACAGATAGAGCAAACTTCCCACCATGCGTTAAGCTACCCATAAACAGTGAGGGAAATAACATGTATATTTGCATTTAGATTTGGATACGTTAGCTAAAATTGCAAAGGAAATTGTTGGTGTAGATTTTCTTCTCTCTTATAGAAGTCTCTGGTCAAAGTACCAGGAACTGCAGTATTTGAGTGCTTATTGTCTGTTATTCTGATGTCTTATGTCAAAATTGATCCCTGTAGAGCTAGATGGGAAAAGCAATGATCCCTTTCTAGCTTCCCTGAGTTTTTAATTTATTACATTTGGGTGTAAATTGAGTAAATTCAAATCTAGGATCATGAAGTTTTCACTTGGCCTCAAAATAAATGGGCCAGTGGTAGTATTTTACATAATGGGTAGCACTGAATTCTGGTTTTCCCCCTTTCCAGCCATTCTGAAGCTGGAAATGATAACTTCTCTATGTAGTTACTGCGTGCCCAGGAGAAAAGAGCAGCCTGGGAAAGAAGAGAAAAGCCTTCTTCTGTTTCTATTCTATGGACGTGTGATGTGACCTGCTGGTTAAAGAATTATTTAGCTGTAGAATGCAGGAAATCCAAAAGAAGGCTAAATATTTAAGTGTGAAAAAAAGCAAAGTGAAGTGTGATACCCTAGGTGACGATGACTAGTAATGTGTTAAATAATAGAGTAGCTGCTAAAGCATACTGATTTATATGTATATATAACATTTTAAATGCATTTCTATAATAAAGATTTGGTCATTGGACCTTTTATGAGAGGAATAATTTGACATGTTATTCATCTTCATGCTAGTTCCTAGACTAAGTATGGTACTTACTAAATTGATTAAAAAGTGTAGAAAGGACAATACTGTTCTCAATATCTGCTGAGTATCACCTTGTTTATATACTAGAAAGCATGAATGTATTCACTTGCTGTAAACAAACCTGTCCAGATTTGTAGTGACATTTTTATTTCCTGTGAGTGCTGTAATCAGGTGAAACAAACAGAACTCTCAGCAAGCATTTTTTTATCAAGCACACAATCCTTATGGTGTATTGCAAGATTTCGTTCTTGATTATCTTCCATTTTTAATCAGTAATCTCAAAGAAAATGTAATGTAATCAGAAATCAGATTATCTCTACAGATAAGGGACAGGAACATGGGTAGGTAGCAGAAGACAGTTTTCTGATGGTGATTACATGGGTTACTTGCTAATGTGGGGCAAAGAGAATATTATCCTGTTTTTCTTCAGGATTATCACGACCTTGCATGCATTCTGTTTCAGGATGGTGGTGTCTAGTCTGAGAACTGAGGTTGGGCAGGAGTTGCCTCTCATTTGGCAGTGCTATGATATTTTGTAAGATCTTTCACTTTGCAACATAGATAAAAGTTGTATGGGATTCAGAGAAGAGTTAGGAGAATACAGGGTGCCTTATTATGAGAGGGTTTAAGGACTTGGTCTGTTTAAATTTCTTGAAGTAAATAAGAGGTGTGATTATAATGTGAAATTATTTTGTATGAAGCTGTAAATGGTGGACATGAACTCAGATCAGCAGTAACCCTAACATTCAGTTCCTGTGCTTGAAATTGGAAAACTTAAAGTAGAAGTCCATGGCCAAACCTTCACTTGAACTTGTTTGAATATCTATTAACAGAATATATTGAAATTTTAAAAAGTTAAGTAGATGTCAAATGTTAAATAGTGTGGCTTGCTTTCTCACTGAGATATTTACTACTATGTTCTGCATTGTAGGTGTGTCTGAGGTGCCACAGTGGGATTTGAGAGCTTTTCGTCTGAAAAAGAAGGGAATTTATTGGTGCTCCTCAAACTGATCTGTATGACCCTTGAGTTTTCACAAGATTGCTTTTCTTTTCCATTTTAACCTGAAAGGCAGCATTTAATGCTAAATGCACTCTGGTTTATGGCACTGCGGAGCACAGAAATGTCTGTTTGAATGTTTTATTATGAAACTGAAACATCATGATGTCTGCAAAACTTAGGATTTATGTCCATTGCCATAGCCAAGACAGGTTTCTCAAGTGAAGACAAAAGCATTTGTTTGTCCTTTTTCAAATGTGACTTGAGCATTGATGATCGTGAGCACTTAGACTCTGTTTTCAGATACGTCTTTTCACAGTTTTCAAAAACATTTTAAATGTTTCTTCCTACTGTTCTGTATAGCTGGATGCTAATTCAAACTGTTGAATTTCTAAAGGACTGGTAAAGAACAATAATTTATTGTTAAAAAGTAATTTATTTTTAATATGGTTTTGCCTATTAGCAAACTCAGGGGAGTTTAAGAGGAGTTACCTTAAGCAGCTCCTACAGTAGAACTAGATAAAAGGCATGCACTATAAATTATGCATTATTCATGGACACAGAATGGAAAGAAGAACATTTCACATGTTTAATGACATTTTTTCAAGCGAAGTGGACATAGCTAAATTATAGGTATTAGAATAGGGTTTGCTGCCAACCATTGTATAGGAACTGAGCAAAGGTCTATCATTTTTACCTATAGTTAAAACAGTTTCCTAAATGGTTTTATCCATATGTTAATTTCAAATTTCATATGATATGTCTTCCAGCAAAAGCATGATCTTCATTCTTCAGTGAAATTTATAGGGAGGAAGAGAAGGGGAGAACTGTGAGGTATTGAGTTTGGAAGTATTAATACAGTGAAATATTTAATATAAGTCTTTATCCAAGGAGGATACTAAAATCCAGTCCAACCTTTTTGGGTTTTGTGTGTATGTTTGTGTCTGCATGGGCCTGATTTGAATTGTGCTGTATTGTACTGTACTGGGAGCTGAGAATCAGTTCAGTGGCTACAAAAGTGTATTTTCACAGAAACAGTGTATGTTTTTCAGTGGTTCATATCTGAAGAACTTTGGTGGTGTATCTTAGGTAAAGAGATGTTCATAAATACTCATTTTTCCCTGAGGTCAGATGTGTGTACCTAGTATGGTTGCCATAGATTGGCAGACAAGCTTCAACTTATTAATCAGTTTTAGTGATGTTCATGTGTCAAAGTCCTCAGATTTTACATAAAAATGTGTTGTTTCAGAAGTTTGTTTTATCATGAGTATTATTGAAGCAGGGTCTTACTGGAGATCTATTTAGTCCTATTCCAATATGATCAATTGAAATGTTTATAGCTTCTGTTCACATTTATTTTACCCCTGTCCGTATTTTCAGGTATGCAAAAGCAAAAGTTTCATTCCTTCAAATGGAGTTAGAGCAATTCCATTGCTCCAGTGACTACAGGCTGGGCAATAAGTGGGTTGAGAGCAGCCCTGCACAGAAGGGCTTTGGGGCTTTGGCAGATGCAGGTCTGAATATGAGCTGGCAATGTGCACTTTCACCCTGGAAACTCAACAGTATTCTGGGCTGCATCAGGAAAAATGTGACCAGCAGCTCAAGGGAGGTGATGCCCTGACTCTGCTCCACTCTCATGAGACCCCCACCTGCAGTGCTGCATCCAGTTCTGGGGCTCCCAGAATAGGAAAGACATGGACCTGTTGGAGCAGGTCCGGAGAGGGACCACAAAGATGCTCAGAGGGATGGAGCACTGATCCTGAGAAGTGAGGCTGAGGTGAGGTTGTTCAGTCTGGAGAAGAGGAAAGGCTCTGGAGATGCCTTATAGTGACCTTTCCATATTTGATGGTGGACTACAGAAAAGATAGGGAAGGACATTTTTTTCAGGGATTCTAGTGACAAGGGACAAGGGAAAATGGCTTCCAACTGAACAAGGATAGGTTTAGATTAAATATCAAGAATTAGTTCTTTACTGTTTGGGTGGTGAGACTCTGAAACAGATTGTCCAGAGAAGTTGTGGATCCCTCCATCCATGGCAGTGTTCAAGGCCAGATTGGACAGTGGGATTGGAACTTGATGATTTTTAAGGTCCCTCCCAACCTGAACCATTTATGAATCCATAATTATACTCTCTTTATATTTATTATTAAATAGTAATTTACTACTATATTAAAGGTACTTTAAATGCCTTAGGTGGGGCATAGGGAAACAGCTGGATTCCGGATACACCAGGATCAGAAGGAGTCAGCTGAACAAAGTGTAGAGAAACAGAAATTTATTTTGAGTTCTAGAGAAGGGAAATCTAAAGAAGGAGTTAGAAATGGGACTGCAGGGAAGATAAATATTTTTAAGCCTAGACAAGGATGTTTGCAAAGGAAATGCTGTATTGCTTGTTGTGAGTACTGGACATGCATCAAAAAATAAAGTTGGATTTTTAATCTTATTGTAAGGTTAATTATGTTCTTGGAGATGATCTGAGAAAGTGATAGAAATCTTAATCTGAATTTTTTAGATGTTGCTGATAATTCCTAAAAGCAAGAGAACAAATGAGATTTCTTAGTGTTTTTCTTTGTGAACTGAATATAGTTGAGTGCTCATTTCCTCATCAGTTATTACCAGGAAATAACAGTTGATTATTTTAATGGAACTGGGTAGATGTCTAAAAACAAATTTGCAAAATCAAAACCAGGAAGAATTGAAATAAACATCAAGTCCATTTGTAATGTAAGGATAAAAAGAGTTTAGCATTGAATACAGAATTTAAGACCTTAATAAGAATTTAAGACCTTAAACTACTTAGTACCTTGCTTACATAAGAGTAATTACATGCTAGACTGTATTTTCCTTATGCAGATAGCTCTTCCAGTCAGGATGGAGAAATTGAAAATGTGTTGTGGGATAAATAACCATACAAATGGAAAACAGTAGTGGCCTGGCTTTTCTACAAACCATCCCTGCTTTCCTAGATACCAGCCAGAAACATGTAGGTAGCAGGAAAGTGCACACATGCTTTTTTCTCTCCTGCAGTCCTTCTCTCAACTCCATGTGTCCCACTGTCCACTTCCCTCTTTCATTTCCTCTGTTGCCACCTCTCTTTCAATTTGTAGGAAGAATTCTGTTGAAACTGCTTGTCAGTATGATCCTTAAGCACCTGATGAGCATTTAGGTTTAGCATAATGACTGTCTGAGAGTACTGTCTGTAGAAAAATGATTATATGAATGCCAGGTGTGTTTTTACAGAGGTCTTGAGTAGCATGACAATGTTTGAGATACAAAAATCATGTCAATGTTGATTGTTTTTTAACTTGGATGCCACCTGCTGTTTTCTTGCCATGTATTTTGCATTACCTTCCATTTATGCAGCTGATGAACACTTCAGGGAGTGCTTGTCCAGTGCTTTGGCTCCTTTGAGGATCTTCCAAAACCAAACTGAACGAAGAGACATTAAATGAACATTTAATCTTAGATTGTAAACATAACATGATCTGACCTCCAGGTTTCCAGCTCTGCCTTCTGGAAAAAAGCAAAGCCCCTCCTTGCTGCCTGCAGGTAGCAGAGGGGAAGTCTCCTCTGTTCACTCCCCTGCACTGCTGCTGTGTCCTCTTCCCTGCAGCCTGCTGAGCACGGCTGTCACACAGGGACTGTCACACAGGGGATGTCCTAGGCAGGCACCATAGGAGATCTGTGTCAGCAGAGAACAATTCAGTCATGGGCCTGCCTGGGTATGCACAGGAAAACAAGTACTGCTGCTCAGGATAGGCTTTTACCTGAATGAACTGTTAAATCTGATTCTGGTGTTTCTAAAGACTGGCTATGTCACACTTACAAGAATTGTCTCAAATAGAGAGGGCTTCCTACTACCCACTTAAATAAAAATGGATTTGCTTTGCAATCAGAAATTATTGTGAGAAGAAAGAGGAAGAAACTTTTTTGGTATGTACAGAAAGAAATTGATAATTTAATTGTACACTGGCCAGAGAGGTGTCACAGGTCTTTTTCTGTTTGCTTTCCCTCTGTAGTGCTGTCAGCCCATTCTTGGTTGCCCACTAAGTTCTATTGACTTTGGCCCAAATTTGCTGTAGCATAAATGCAGGTTTTTCACTTTTCAGAAAGTTCCTGGGTTTTTTTGGGTTTTTTTCCTCTTCCCTTTCTACAGCAGTTCTGGAAATTTTTCACCATATGTGAATATGCATTCCTTTCTCCTGCTGATTTCTGGCAAATTTATCTGGTAACAGAATTGTTCTGTGGAGTTTGGGGTTTTTTTCCCCTAATCTATGGCACTGCCTTATGCCAGAGGTTTTAGCACTTCAGAAGTCACACACTTCATGAGTCTTTTGAAGCTGCATGTTGAAAATGTATATAGTGGTGTTTGTAACAAATCCAGTGTGACCATAGTGGACTTTTCAGGGCTTAAGTCAGCAGCACACCAGCAAAAACAGCAGATGGGAGATAGTTGCTTTAAGGAAGATTATAGAGGTGTTCCATATCTGTGTATTTTGTGATATCCTCTGCTCTGTCTGATAAACTTGGGTATGGGATCTCAATAAATAGATCTGGTTACATGTTGAGTTCATTGACAGTGGTATTCCAGGGAATATTTTCCTTTAGTGTGGAAGAGTTGAAACTCACACAAGGTGTAGGTGCAGTAGGTATATGCTAAGGAGCTGGGGATCATGTAGCTGGACTAAAATAAGGCCATAGTTTAAGTATGATTTGCAGTCCTGGTTCTTTCTCACTGTGCATGCAGTTGATTTGCATTAAAAGTTCCCACTGGTAACCAGATGAGTTGTGTATTTTAAGGAATATAACAAGAACCTGTGTGTTGCCTGGTTCCCCATATGGAACTGTATGGGTATGAGCAGCAATGTAACAGCACTGAGAGACACCTGGATGTAATTTGTTTACAAAACATTCTGTTGCAAGAGCAGTACAAAGCCTGCCAGCCTGCCTGTATTTTAGTTTTTCAGTTGTAGATTGCAGTAAGTTTCAGATAATTACACTTTCTCAATAAGTGAAACGTGCTTAAAGAGCTCTAAGCCAATTATAAACAGTGTATTTTAGAAATTTTATTACTTGAAGTAGATAACCAAATTTTTGCCTTTTCTCCAATGATACATTTCAAAGCACTTAATCTTTTGTTTTAGCTCTTCTCTAATCTATTCTGCCTATGAGAGGATTAATGAGATGTGAATTTTAATCTCCTTATTGATTTCCTAATTATTTTTCATAATCTAACTCTAGCTCTCGATTTATGCTTCTCACTGATGAAAAATGAAGAAGCAACAGGAATGAATAATCTGTATGTGTACGCCCTGAGGCTGGTTGAGGATTTAGTTTTCTTTGTTTTGTAACCTCCATCTGGTCTGATGGTCTTTCCATATTGCCTGTACTGCTTTTTTCTGTGTTTAGTCATACCGCATACTTTTAAATTCTCATTCACTTAGATTTAATTTCTGTAAATTAACGAGGTTTTATTAAGTTGAGAGGCAAGACTGTACAGTAAATATTTAACATCATCTTTTGCTGGTTTCTTTCAGTAGTCTGTCTTGCCTTTTATTTCCCAGAGCACTTCCACTAAACCAGCAGCTGCCACCTTGTCTGGAGCAGCTGGGGATCTTGATCTATTTACTGAGCAAACAACGAAATCCGAAGAGTCAGCGAAGAAACAACTCTCCAAAGACTCCATTTTATCACTGTATGGCACAGGAGCAATGCAGCAGCAAAATGCTCCGGGTAAATAATGTTGTGAAGGTTTCTGTGCAGTCCTATTTTTAATCTTTATCTAGAGAAGTTACCTTCTGCAAGTATAAAGCTAAGGTTGGATACCTACTACCTATATTCAAATGAAGGTTTTTATTCTCAGCTTTTATAAAACTGAGAAAAATTACTGAAATGTAATATGGATGCTAAAGAAAACCATATATGTGATTTTAATTTATTTATAGATGTTCAAATTATCTAGTGTAGCATTTACTGGAAGATTTGTGAAGTCTGCTTCTGCCATGTAATTCATCAGTGAGGTTCTGTGTCTCCAGTGTGCAGTCAGCAAGCTGTCAAGATCCCTACAGAACTGTCAGAGCTTTGGTTTAGCTGTGTTTGTGTGAGCACAAAGACCTCCAGTATAGCAATTGAAAGATTCTGGTTCACCACAGGGATGCCAAACACTTCTTGGCAGGTAATCTTGTGGTGAGTCCTTTTCCTCTGAGAGTTTTAAAGCAATTTTTTTGCTTTTACCAGAATCTCAGTTGGCAGCACTGACATACAGATGGACAGAGTTATCCTTACAATTATTTTGGTGCACTTCTGACTTATGGGATGGGGGATGAAAATCACAAGACACTTCTGCTGAAATCTTCCCTTCTCTGGTTACAGGTATGTTCATGGGGTCGTCTTCTATGCCATTTACCACGCAACCATCAACTCACTTTCAAGGCTTTCCAGCCATGGGAGTTCCTGTGCCAGCAGCAACTGGGATGATGGGAAACATGATGGGACAATCAATGCCAGTCATGGGACAAAGCACAGGCGTGATGGTAGGAGTGGGAATGCCCAATGGATTTACTGGTACTGCACCAACTGGTGTGATGGGACTTCCTCAAACTGTCATTGGACCGCAAGGTGGAATGGTGGGACAGATGGTCACACCACCACAAAATAAGTATGGATTGCAACAAAACCAACAAGCTCAATGGAACCTCTCTCAGGTAAAGACTGGCCATTCCCAGACAAGAGTGCTTTAGGAAGGATGATGGTTTTCAGATACAAAATGTGTGGCTGTAGGAGGAAGGCCAAGAGTAGCCATGTTATAGACTACTGGACTGTGAATTGCTCAGAGGCACATGTTAACAAACCAGTGAATAATTCAATGAAAGATAATTACTACAAAAGCAGAGAATAATTTTGCCAAGGTAGACCAAACTCAGTTCTCTATTTCCATAGCTCTTCTCATCTTGTCATCAGAGCCAGCCGGGTAAAAAACTTAGCTCAGCTAGAGTTACCAAGTTCTGAAATGCAAACACAGCCTTATAGCTAAAAGTGGAATTTAACTCCTTGAGGATAGCCATTACCAATTAATACTTCCATTCACAGATTTCAGGATGTTTTGATGGTGTGTGAAGTGCTTTGTGCTCTTAACATTTTAGATAATTTGCTTAGGTGCATTTGTAGCATTTCCATCCTATTTTTAAACATGTTTAAAAAGCTCTCTAGAAGAGTTAATGTAGATGTAGTACTGTATATGTACATTTTCCAAGGAATCATCTTGAAATCGGGTATTTGAGTGTTTATTGGGGCAGGGCGAGGCAGAGGGATCAGACATAAATTATTACCTTGGAGTGTCATGCTTGGAGTCAGCATGAATGATAGCAACTGTTTTTTTCATACTGTTGTTTGCATTATGACAACAATATAATTCCATGCTGCTTACTTAGTAATGCAGGAAGACAGTCTTAGTGACTGACTTAAATTGGATGATATAAATTTTTACTGTTCTGCTTTGTCTTACGGTGTTAACATTTATGAAGGTAAACAGCATTTCCTACATGGATAAAACAGCCCCTGTTTGAAAATACAGGCTGTCACTCTGTTTTGAAAAGTAATTGTTAAAGGTGAGAATTTCAAAATGTCAGATCAAAAAAATCTGTGGATATACTTGTGGCAGTCTTTCCCTAGGTATCTAGCTTCAAAAAGACCCATATCAGCTTTGAAATTAAAATCTTGGCTCTTATCAATTACATGTTGAAAGTTGGCTCCTAGAACAAGCTCTTCACATGTTCCTGTACCCCTTGCACATCAGATGTCAGTGTGATGACATTCCACAGTCTGCAGAACTCTGATCTAAACTCTGACTCTAGCTGAAAGGAGGAGAGCTTCCTTTACCAGACTAAGGTGTTTTATATAGTCTGCTGCTTAAGAATTCTACTACAGAAGAGATGAACCATTGGATAAAGCATGTTTTCATCAGCTTTTTTATATTTCCAGGTTCAGTGATGGTTTGTTTTCTGCAGATACACAGTTCTGTGTGAAAGCACACAGAACTTAATTTTACCCTGAAATACTAGTTTGCAGTTTTAAGTAATTTTTTCACCAGTATTTCAGTTTCATTTTGAAACCTAGTATTGTTCACTCGTGTTTAAATGAGCTCTGAGTTTTACCTAGTGCTGCCTTTAGGTTGAATCAAATGTTACTGATCCAACATCTCTAGTCATTGACTCTATTAATTGCTTCAAATGCTCTTTTGCTCTCAAACTCATTTTGACATTGAGTACTTAAAATTATAGTGACTAGATATTTGGAAAGACTACAAATAGTTTTGCAACTGCCCTGAAGTGAATGTGCTGAATTTTGAATTTTTTCCTACCTTTAACTAGATGTGAATTTAATGTGGATTATTTTACTCGTCTTTTAAGGAAATAGAGTATCTTGAGTAGATTCTTTAGCAAGGATGGTTAGATAATACTCAAGTTTATAAATCCACTTCATTCTTTGTTGATTGTCACCTAAATGGACAATTTCTATAAAAACTGATGTAGTCAAGATTATGAAGTCTCCAAAGAGACTTCAAAGTTGCTGGAAAAAAAATCTGGAGTTGCAAGTGCAAACAAGACTATATTACTGGCTTTGGTGTTTCTTTATTGCAGTTGCTACAATTTTGTTCATAAGGTTTCAAACTGTGAAAGCAAACTTCTACCAACCAGCCACACTGGCCACTTCCTTCACATGCTGTCACTTCTCATGTGACAGATACACCAAATCCTGCAGCCCATCAACTGATGTATCTTGGTGGTTGAAGGGCTCCAGAAAAGCTGGTAAAAGTGTGAGAAAAAGCTTAGAAACGTAGATGGAGTCAATATTTTTATTTAATGAAAAATATTTTTAGGGAAATGTACTTGTAACTGGGTGGCTGGTTGGAGGCAGGACTGCTTTTGGCTAGCAACATGCTATGTTTCAGTGCCAATGCTAACCAGGCTCATGTGTGTGTGTGTGCTTTGCAGATGAATCAGCAAATGGCTGGAATGAACCTCAGCAGTTCCGGCAACGTGATGGGCTTTGGCCAGCCCCCCAGCACAGCCGCAGGATGGACTGGAAGCTCCTCTGGCCAGACTCTCAGCACACAACTGTGGAAATGAAAGTTGCAATAGAAATCTTTCCCAGAACAGCCACCTAACATTCCTTGTTCAAATACATTTACTTTTGCTGTTCCTTCCATGTACATATATATTCTTTTTCTTTTTCCCCAGCTGTTCAGATTAAGAATATAACTGACTGACCGTGTTGTGGTCTATATTGATTTAAATTTTGATGTAGTGAAAAGCAGATCAAGAATATATTTATACATCATTGGAAGCATTTTCATACAATGCATATGATTTCATAGACCATATTAAGAAGCTGCTTAACCACATACTGATTTTTTCCCTCAAAATTCTAGATCAAATGTTTGCATATAAGGGATGTAGCTATCATGTTAGTAATATCCAAAAATATGAACCCCAACCCCTCAAAATTACCCAGTAATCCTGTAGAAGGTACTGTATGAACAAATGTTTAATCATATATAAATAGAATGTAAATGTATCACTGAGCAATGTTTTCTAGTGTATCAAACAAATTTCGTTTCATCATACATTTCACTGTGATGTTGTTATGGTGTGCATAACAAGGAATGTGGTTATTGAAAGAAAGATAAACCTGGATGTTACTGTAGTTCTACAAATCAGTAGTTTATTCTTTTAAAGATGAGCATTTGATCCATTTGAGTTTCCTGTGGAAAAGTCTCCGACCTGGCTCAGGAGGCAGGCACACAGTGTTAAAGCTGAGAACTGACAGCACAATATGCATTCAAGGTAACTCAGTGTGAACAGATATATTTTGTCTTGCAGAGAGATCCAGGTTTATGACAGTGATTGTGTTTACATTTTATGGTGCCTCGTAATGATAAAATGTTATTTCCCTATATTAAAAGGATAAATCCGTAAATGATTGTGGGTTTTTTATTTCATTATTGTATGACCTATTTGACCGCTACTTTTAATGAAGTAAAACATGTTCAGTTTGGAGGATCCATTTATACAGATATTTAGACAACAGTTTGTGAGTTAAAATCAGTTTATAATTACACCATTAAGCTGGATAAATACAAAAAGTATATACATAAATAATGATTTTGAAAATACTCCATTGCAGCCATGTTTCTCTATGTGGAAACAGCGTTAAAACAAAGGTAAGTGTCAGTTTATTAAGCTGAGACTTCAGAAGTGCATGCAGACAAGTTAGAACAAAGTACACCCACTTGATTTGCTTATTAGAGTCTCTGAAAGCTTCCTTTTGTTTCCACAGAAGTCCGTCAGGTCTCTGGCAGAAGCAGATGATTTTAGCTCTCTGAACTGGAACACTGGTGCTCTGTTGTCCTGCTCTTGCCATGGGACTGTCCCCCCACGTCATACCTCAATAGTGACTGTGTCCAGGTGGTACTTTGGCTCGTTAGCTAGATTCACTTTCTCTGTTCGGGTGTGCCATACAAGAACCTAGAAAACACCATGTGTGTCAGTAAAATCATCTACAGGGATGACATGAGAGCTTTTCACAGAGTGTGGCAGTTGGTACCTTTGTGCAGTTGTTTGCTTTAGGCTCCAGTTCCTCCACTGTTGTTATCTGTTTCAGAAAATCAGATTCTTGCATTCCTGGTTGAGAACCACGACGCTTGAATACAGCTTTGGGATGCGACAGGATCACTTGAAGACTCACAGCAAATCCTTGGAGAGAAAGAGACAGGGAAAAGGGTTGAGAAAAACCTTTAGGCCTTACATTTTTGTGCAGTTATACTTATGCGTAGAAATCTCCTATGTTCTTTTTAAAAATGTGTAAATTTGATTATGTGGATAGACAGTATTTGGTAGGTTTGTACATCCTACATTGTATTGTTTTGCTTTGTTTTGCCCTTAAGATACAATCAGATTTTTTTAATTGCACCATATTTTCAACATGTTTAATCTGTTTCCCATCATGCAGGTAATATATGCTTTCTTGCCTGAAAAGTCAGGTATTGCTAAAATCTTGGGTTAGTCTTCCTTTCTACTTTTAGTTAAGAAATAAAACTCAATTATAAGTAAAATAAAATGTATGAAATTTATACTGTACAAACTGTTCCACACTTCAAGGGGAAAGTCGGGAGAAAAGGTTAAAATATGTTGAAACTGTGATATTTAGATGGCTTTAGCCTGTAGATTTTTAACGTCCTTGTTGAGAAAAGACAAGTCATACTAATGCTCTCTCTTGGGAATGACTTTTAGCACCAGTGGTCTGCCAGGCAGTCTCAGCTGATCTGAGCCTGGCACAGCACAGCTCAAAGGATTTATTTAGTGTACACACCTCTCTGCAATTCTTTTCAGTACTAACATGCATCAGGTTCCTTGAAGGGAGATTGCAAACTGAGAAATCACTGGTTTGAATAAACTCAGCCTCTCTGAAGGTGCTCCCATGAATCTCTCATTTTCCTTCAGCAATGCTCAGTCATATGTATGCTTCTTTAACTATGACTCAAAAACTCCACTGATAGACTTGTAAAGAAAAATTACATTTGTAACTAACTCCCTTTGATTGCCAAGCCTAGTAAAGGAGTCCTTTGAAAGGGGGCTGGAGGCTTAGTATTGATGAACAAAAGCTTCAGTTAAGTGGTTCTGGTTAGGTTTTGTTGGCCTTTTTTCCTCAAATGAAACAAACTATAAATTTTGGATGCAACCGGGCTTTAATAATTTTGGGCACAAAAAAAAAAGTTCTTTTGCATGGGAAGGCATTTTTGGAACCCTGATCAGCTGTGTGGAGCTGCTCTTTCTTTTTGAATATATTTAAGATTAAAGCTGCCCATGCATAAAGAAGAAAATTAGGTAAACACCAAAATCAGTGTCCTAGATTTTAGTGCACATAAAGAATCCCATTCTAAGTAGAAGAGATGCAGATTTTCCACTGTTTATCTTTGCAGTGTCAGTGTGGCTCCCTAGACCCATAGCCTATGCTTATCCACACATTAATTTCTCTTAAGTTCTCTTGTTGCAAGGCTTGCTCACTCTTGAGAAAATTGCATTGAGTTCTGAGGGTGGATTTCTCACACACACAGATGCTCAAGTGAGCCGTGGCCCCTGCATGTGACATGTGCCCTTGCTGCCATGCTATTGCAAATTGTCATTTGAGGGTGCTGTCAAAACTCAGACATCAAGTAAAAGTTAAATTATAAACTGAGTCTTGCAGGTGGCAGGGACATGGACTACTGAGCACTGACTGGCCTGAGGTTTGTTTCCTTGGTCAGGGTCCATGCAGTCTTTGTTAAAATAATCCAATAAAGCGGCAACTTAAAGAGAGAAAATAATTCAAGGAGACTTATCTCCTGGCTCTCTAGTTATTCAGCTCTGCTTTATAACAGCTTTATTTTCACATGTATGACATTTTATAAGATGGACTTGAGAGAAAACCACTTTCTAGTGACAACTTTAAGTTGACTTTATCAGATGTATCATTTTGGTGTCAGAAATAGAAGAGACAGCCCAGGTTTTGACCAGACTGGCACTAATTACTTCCCTCAGTAGATAGTGATCCTGTGCCAATAGCTAAAAAGACACTGTTGTTTTGAATTCTATCACTAGACAGGGATTTATCTGGGATTACTATCTCCAGCATAACATAACTGAACAGTGCTTACATGGATACAGTTATTTCACTTAGTCATTATTCCTACAAGGTCACACTGGGCTTAACTTCACATGAAATGCCACAAGACAATTTCATAGCTGGAGTGTGAAGAGGTGTTTTGGAGGCTTTTTGGTGTTTAATGCAAGGTTGTAAATTAAATCTAATTGGCTGAAGAGCTGCCTAGATAGGAATTAATTTGTGGGAGGACAAGACACCTGGGAGACAGATATTACATCTGTTCTTCTTTCAATGTAAGCTGTTTCTGTTAATTCACAGCTTTGACTTATGTTAGATCCATGGCTTCTGTTAAAAGGCAGAACTATTTTTATTCATCCAGTTAAACTTGAGCCAGGGTTTAAAGGTTTTGCTGCCATGGCTAATGCCATTGCTTCCTGGGTGTTCTAAATAGGATAGTAGCTGAAGGCAAGCTGGAAACTTGAGTGTTTATCATTTCTGGAGTGTATAAACGCTAATGCTCGGTGCTGATGTTGAAACAGATGTGCTAGTTTCCCTGTAGATCAAGGTCCCTCCTTTGGCTTGTGTTCTGCAGCTTTCAAGTTCTGTTCTACCTGTGGTGTACTTTTTGGGTTGCAGTAAGGCAGAGATGTCTAACCAGAAGGGTTTGTAGTTGGGAACAAAGGCATCTGCTGACATTAATTCACCATGAAAGAGGCACTTGGTTATAAACTTAATGTTTAAAATAGTATTTGTCCTTGGATGGGAGGGCAGGTTGGTGTTTTGGTTGGGTTTGGGTTTTTGAGTGCTGGCTGCCATAGCCACTTAATTTTTTTTTTTATTTGTGACTTCCAGCAGTGGCTCTTCCAGATTCAGTCAAAATATGCCTGTTTTGCAGTGCCATGAATAGACTGGCATTTTGCTCAGGGAACGCTGAGAAAGATGAGATATACTGAAGATCTCATGATTATAGCAAAATTCTAAAAAAAATTATAATAAAAAAAGTGGTTGCTCAGGCCCTAGCAGAGGTGCCTAGGGCACAGTGGATGAGCTTTGGACCCCAAGTCCAGAATCTGCTGGCTGCTCGTTGATTTACAGTCACATTTTAATCTCTGTGACTGAAGTAGAGCAAGCATCTGCCGCCTTGAACAGCCTTCACATTGGAAGAATCACAATCCAACTTTTTTTTCTTGAGTGATCAAAAAATTCTGGCACTAGGAACAGGCCAGAAGTAAAGCAACATTTAATGTAGAAGACTTGAAATCAGATCCATACTAACACTGTGCCTACCTCAGAATCAATGTCACATTTTGCTTGCCACCTTTTCTCTCACTTTTCTTCCATGATGGTAAGCAAGTCTGTGTCAAACTCTAGAACCAACCTCAACCTAAAACTGAAGCAGAACTTTGAAATACCTGAACTAATTTGGATGGTGTGTTGGTTTCCAGGTAAGAAGCAAGACAGGAAATGGTTACTTTGCTTTCTGAATCCAGTTTAGCATTGGAGAATAGCAGTGTCAGCCACAAATTTCTTAAAATAAACAACCAGTGTTTAATGGACTGACCCAATGTGATTGCCATGCGCAAGTATGTTTCAAAGAATCTGGGGAGGTTGGCCAGCTAGGGTCATTGAGCTGAGCCCATTGAAATCAACAGGACCGGTCTCCACTTGCAGTAATTTGAATTTTACCTTGTATTTTGCTGTCTAGATTTTGAAGTTCATATGCCTAAAGTCAAGGATGTGCTTCCTCTGATCAGCCACAAGTTAAATCAGTGATCCCAAACCTTTTAAGCCGTCACTCTCTTCATACCTAGCCTCATGATCAAATTATTGTGAAAATCACTGTGAAAGATCGTTCACTAAACTAAAGGGAGCCTCCTTACCAGTGCATTGGGACATGAACACAGAACATTAACTGTAGCCAGCTGCTACATCTCCATATCAGTATTACTGATGCACCTATACTGTTTGCATGGCAATATTTTTAAAAGACATCCTTTGGTCTTCCTTATGTGCAGCATTTGGTGTAGCCTAAGTTACTTGTATATGGAAAAATGGAAAAATGCCAGCAATGGACTACAGCATGGACTTAGGTTTGGTAGCAAGTTCCTGGAGGCGTGTTGGGAAGTCGGGAGAGAAGGGCAAGGGTAAGAAACTGCATGTTGGCACACATCCTGTAGAGCCTGTATCTCCTCAGATCCCTGTGGAATTCTGGATGTGCAATTCTGTTCTGTTTGTGCCCTGCCACTGTATTCCTGAGGGAATGAAGATGCAAATTTCACATCTTTTTTTTTAGCAGTCTACACTGCATCCTTCCTGAAATTAAAAATGAAATTCAATTTCTTCAGTATTTTTTGAAGACTAATAAAAGTTCTCTCACAAAGTAGTAACTCTTTGTGGTTGTGCAATAATCTCCTATACTCCAAAACTTTTGGAGGCTTTTTTGTCTCTGTGACCCTCCGTTACATGACTTTGGTCAAGGCAGAAGCAGGTAATGCTCCTAATGGAGCTGCTTTTCTCTCATGCCAGTGATTCAGCCAGCATCTGCAAGGTAAACAACTTAAGAACTTTCCGCATGTATCTTCATGTCTGGGTTAGAGTCCCTTGCCTGATGTTGTGTAATGGCTTTCTGCCTGCTGCTAATGAATTATGAACCACACTCTCACCTTTATAATGCCCTCGGTAATCCCTTCTAGAGTACAGTATCAATATGTATCTGTAAATCCACAGGGACCATTAAACTGCACAGCTGCAGTCCTCGACACACTGCATGGGTTTGGGCATTGAATACCTGCTTCCCCCCTGAGGAATGCTTTTATGTGAACACCCAAATACTTATTTTTATGCCAGGTTATACTACTGACTTGAAACGCCTCTACAGTGCAGAAAAATTCCTGATAACCTTTTTGTCTTTGAGGTGGTAACAACCATTAGTCCTCCTTTATTTACCCTTTTTAACCATTTGGACTGCAAATACTGTACATATTTTTATCAATAATTTCAATTAATATAACAGTACTCTATTAAGATGAGAAAGGACTGTACACTGTCCTTTTTCCTCTCTCAAAAGATAGGGGTATCAGAATAAAAATAATAGTGGCTATTTCTACCCCATTCTTGCCCTTGTATTCCTACTTTTGCTCTTCCCTCCTGAGTACAGAAGATGTCTAAGTGCAAATATGGTATCATTTGCTGGGAAACCAGCTTCTGCTGTATCAGAAATTGGACCTGTGCACAGTGGTGATTCATGTGGCAGTTGTGAATGTATACAAAAGATTGTCTAAGCATGGACTGTCAGCAAGACTGAGCTGCGTGGTGTGCAAACTTCGCTGCAGAAGATTGATTAGATCCATTTGGAAGCTTTTCTGCCTTCATCTACCAGGCGACAGCTGTCAGTGATTTTTCCCCCAAGCCCAGTGTTTCAAACTATATCCATCTACAGTTATCACTGTCATTCCAAATAACCAATGCCACATGAATAATTTCATGATAAAGTAGCATTTTACAACATGAGGTCTAAGAAGGTCTGCATTTGTACTGCCTGGTTTAGACTGATGACAAAATGACAGGCAGGGACTCCTTGCAAGAATTGCTAGGATGAATTCATTTACAATTAATTTACAATTGTTTCAGACAGACAATTCATACAACATAAAAGCCAAGTTGCCACATAAAAATAGAAACAAATTATAGTAAGTTCAGATACCACCAAGCAGCAAATTAATTAGATAAGATGTGCAAGCTTAGACTTCCAGGATAGTTAGTGCCAAAGGGCTGCACTGCTAGCTAGCACTTTGGAAGTTTAAGAAGCTGATTAAATTGAGGAACAGAAACATTAATGTATCACAAATGCTGCTCACCTGCCATGTCAATAGCAAAGGGCCTGTCAGCTCTCCAGCCCGTGTACCAGCCCACGACTTTGCCGTTCTCCACGACCGGGCGCTCGTACCGGCGGCCACCCACCAGCCCCACGGGCCACACCGACACCTTGCGCGTCGTCCGCATCTGCAAGGGAGGCACAGCGTCACTGCCAGCGCTCCAACAGGGTGTGCTGAGTGCTCGTGGAACCCACGGGAATCAACAAGACCAGGAATTCAAAAGCAATTCTAGCTTAGAGCCCAAGGGCTGCATGTGCCCACTCATTTTCTGTGAAATCTCCAGCTCTTTAGTCCATAGGCATCTCAATTCCACTTGAAATACCCTATTCATAATATCTTTTATACCAAAAGGTTTGAAAGCTGTGAAAAAACGGGGTTTTGTTCGTGTTTGTTTCAGTTTTCAAAGGTGTAGTAGATGTTTTTTATCTGCAAGACTACAGCATTCTGGCGGTGGGCTTATGTCTATAGATTGCTGAGATACCGTAGAAACACAGTGAGAGAAAATATTGTAATGATGATGAATACACACTTCACTAGGACAAGTACAATTAGTTTAGGACTTGTTAAAAATGCATTGAATAGAGGAAATTATGGCACACAACTCTTTCCTCCCTGCAGCAGACCTGAGATGCAACTCACATCTATTAAAGATTCATGCAAAAAGATTGCTAGGACTAAGTCTTTTTAACTTCTGTAGTTTTCCCTTTAAAAGCTCTGCTAAATTTCTGAGAAGGACAAAAAGCAGGCCAGGCAGGATGCTTATTACCACCAGCAGCAGTTTTTCCCAGTGGTGTAAATTAACTAAATGCAAAATTGGAAATGTGATCCTTATCTAGCATAGAAGAAACCATAGGTATTGAAAAAATTACTGTAGCAAGAAGTGTGATGACTGGGAGTAACATAAAGAAGGGCATTGAGGTGCTGGGGCATGTCCAGAGAAGGGCAGCAAAAGTGGGGAAGGGTCTAGAAAGTGAGCCCTCTAAGGAGCAGCTGAGGGAGCTGGGGGTGTCTAGCCTGGAGGAAAGCAGGCTCAGGGGGGACCTTGTCACCCTACAACTCTGTGAAAGCAGGGTGGAGCCAGGTGGGGCTCAGCCTCTTCTCCCAGGTAACATTAGGAAATAGCCTCAGGCTCTGCCAGAGAAGGTTTAGGTTGGCATCAGGAAAAGATTCTTCACTGAAAGAGTTGTCAGGCACTGGAATGGGCTGCCCAGAGAAGTGATGAAGTGACAATCCCTGGAAGTGTTCAATAAACTGGATATGGCACCTATGGCTATGGTTTAATTCATGTTGTGTTCAGAAAAAGGCTGGACTTGATCTTGGAGGTCTTTTCTAACCATAAAGATTATGAGTCTGATTCAGTGACTTCAGATAACTGGTTTAGTCGTCCATTTTCTTCAGTAAACAGGAGATAATATGACACAAACCTTGACACACTGCTCCCCTTGGGAAAATCAGACGGTCTGGCATGAGAGCGTGAGCAAGCGAGAGCCCCGACACAGAGATGTGCACAACTTAACCACACTGGTTCAAAAGCCGCTGTTTTAACTACTGTGCTTTAAATATGGTTCTATTTAAACAAGTATTAAATTATTCCAGTGTAATGTGGGCCTAATTTGATCTATTCTAAAAACAGTCCTGTCTTTTGTTGTAATTGAAACTTACTCCTTGGGGAAAGGTTATCCCATTTTCCTTCCAAGCACTCCTCTCAGCAAAAACAAACACAGTTTTACATATTTGTAACTACAGTCCCCTATCGATGGATGCTGAAGTAACAGACAACCTTGGTTAAATATTAAACACTTCCTTCTCTCTCTGCCAAGGTGAAAGATTTATCATGCATATCATCAAGACTCACAGGATTTGCACCAGAAAAAGCAAAGACATCACGTCAGCATGGTTCACATTTCTAAGCTAGAAATATTAGCAGATTCTTAGAACCTTCACATAAAGTATAAAATACATATTTAAAAATCCACAAAAATGTAGGCACACAGAGAGACTTGCACCTTCTCTTCCTTTAATTATTTGTGTCTCTTCAGATTTGTTTATCAAAACTTCCTCCCTTCCACCCTAATATCTGTTGCAGCAAGGTAGAACATCTCACTCAGTAGCAGCAGCCCATAGTGCATAAGAGCAGGGTATGTATTCAGCTGGCAATACAGGGAATTCTTGTGAAAAGGATTCTGTCCAAGCCATTGCCTGGTTAATTGCCAGCGAGAGACTGCCATGAATCTTTCTAAGGTTATGGATAAATGTATTTACCTGCAACTGTTCTCCCTGCTTAAGTTTAACTTTCCAATCTCTCCCACTCCTCTGTGGAGGAAATGCAGGCTTAGCAATTAGCTATTTGGATGTGGAAAACAGCTAAATCTTCCCATGAAGAATTTTTAGCTCTGGTTTTAATGACACATCTTTTTTGCTTATTTTGCTAACAGCAAATTTATATTAACATCCAAACATACCAGACATGGACAGAGAATCATCCAATTGGGCATGTCTACACAGCACCATCAAGCTAAATTCACCCAACTGTGCTACACCAGTAAACACCACAGGATAAACAGACATGGTGCCATTAATACCTCCTGGAGGGTGTGGATATCTGAACAAACTATTAGTGTTCAGAATTGCAATACTTTGGCCATCCTGTGCCAACTGTCTGTACCTAAACTCAAAATGCCACAAGACGAGGGTAGGCACGTGATGACTGCAAGAGAGTGTCCAGAGCACAGTGCACCCATGCCCTGCCTGTGTGCACAGTAAAGGTACAGTTTTGCTGTACTGCAAAATGAGCCAGGTTACACAGGACTTCTGAACGGGATGGCCTCAGCATCTATGTTGGCACAACCAGAGGGATTTACATTAATACTCTACACCATGTGTTGGAAAACCTTATCAATGAAAAGTATCTCACTGACCTCATAAAACCAGCATGAAATGACCCAAGAAGTTTTAAATTAATAATCCTGGGTCAATCTCAGCGTCTGTGAGTTATGTCAGTAAAGCCACCACACATCAGAAGCAAGTAATCCCTTAGAGAGTTCCTACTTTTGTCCTTGGGTGACTTTATTCTCACACGTTATATTTTTGAAGAACGAAATAAGCAGGTGTCAAGAATACAGCAATTCCTTCAAGTAAAAGCTGAAAGAGCACATCTAGACCAGTATTTATGCTAATTCTGAAATACCTCACAGCCTTGGGATATGCTAGGCAGATGAAAGTAGGAATATTTCTTTTAATCTTCTGAGAATAGCATTACTGCAGTTAACATACTGAATATGTGAAGGCTGTATTTATGTATGATGGGGAAAAAGCTATTATTTGGATTAAAAGGCCAGCTTGCACCTGGAATTTCATGCTGCTAATCACCGGGACACAAAAAAGTGATTCAAAAATGCGTTAATTCTGAATAGCTTTAGTGCCGTGGGTTAAACAACTGCCAAAAATCCTAGGACTTACAAACAGCTTCCTAAATGACTCTTCCGTCTGTCATTGTAATGACAGCAGAAGCACATGCTGTGTTAACACTCAGCATTTGAATTCCTGGTAGCTTTTACATGAATGGTATTCACCTTACTTAGACTTCACTCTCTGCAACTTAGGCACCTGCTCTGTCCTAGTTAGACTGCTGTAGTTAATGAGTGGGGATAGGACCCCCTGGCAGGATTCATCCTGCCTGGCTTGGACAGCTCTCCTAAGGTAGAAATGCTTTTGTCCTCTATTTACTGTTTGAAAGGGGGTCTTGGGCATAGGAGGAGAGTGATGTACTGGCTGAGGAAGACGGTAGAACAAACCCGAAAGAAGCAGGAGGGGAAGGAGAACTGGGAAGGAGTGGGTAAGGAAATGAGAGGGGAGATGAGTAACAATCGATTAGAGAAATGCCAGGGAGGTGATGGGCACACAACAGTAGATACAGTAACAACAGGGTAATCACCAAAGAATGGCAAGTGAAATGCAGGAAATGGAGCTGAGCAATAAAAGAGTGATAAAAGCATTGCTAAATTTATCATCTCATTAGTCAATCAAGAAAAGCTGCTTAATGGGATGCGCTGGACTGATGGAGAGGGAAGATACCAAGCCAGTAACAAAATATAAAAGCCTAAGGAGAATGAAGGCAAATGACAGAGAAAAGGAAACATGGCTGTACTTCCTACAGTGAAAAAGCTTCCAGACTGGAACAACCATCCTGGTGTTTTTGCAGCGCGATGTCAGTGTGCTTCTGCTTGGGATTCAAAGCCCTCTGTGAGGGTAAACCTGCTGCCACACCTTGTAAACTTTTTTCCTCCCCATCATTTCAACCCCTGTGATTTGTAATCTGTCCTGATCAGGCTACAGGTTCACATCCTACCCCACACCCCTGCCCATCCCAGTGGTATTCCAGCAGATTTCTATGCAAAATTCTGATTCATTATTACCAAAGGCAGGATCAGACCTCCTTCACTACATTTCCTCAGGACAAAATTTTATGGGTTAAAGCATAAGCACAGCCAGGTTCCCTGTCAGTTCTCACACAGTTCTCTGCATTACTCATAGGCCATTTAAAGCCAAATTCTGCATCAACAAAAGGTATGTGAGAGCACTTTGACTCAGACAGACAGATCAGCAGCAATGTTGTGCCTGTTTGCTGAGGCTTTGGACAGAGCTCCTGCCCCCATTTTCCATCATTTCAAAGGAGGTATCGAGGCATAGAAAAGCCTGTGGCTTTTGTGGTTCAGGGACTGGGATGCTTAGGGGTTAGGAACTTCAAAAGGCGAGTTTGTTGTTGGCAGATTTGACTGTGAAGGGTATTCTCCATGGGAACACTTGTAGAAGGTACAAATCAAAAAAATTGTTATTCATTGATGTAACCCCCTCTACAACTCTCACAGGTAATCTGCTTGACCATACTCCCTTTCTTTCCAAGCATCTTCTTTAAATCTGCAATCTACATTGCAGAGGGAGGATAGATTAATTCCCTCTTTTCTCCAGCAACATTTTATATATAAGGTACTATGATTAATGTTTATAAATTATACCAGCATCCTTGGGCACAAATGTCAACATTGCTTCCCTGCAGAAGAAAACTACCAAATTTAACTAAAGCAGTTAGCAGCCAATTTCTGCGGACTGGGACAACTTCCAAAACATTTGCTACTTACTTTACTTCTGGGCCCTTCTATTTACTGGTTGTCTCATTCTACTGGGTTGTGTTCACTGTACCTCTGAAGAGCTGCTGACCCTGTGTAATTAATTTCACAGTAACAGCATCAGTTTCACAGGTAAGGCTGCTGCCACAAGAGCAGAAACAAAAATTTGATATTTTGTAATCAAGCATAAACCTGTTTCAAACAGCTTTTTTTTTTTTTTTTGGTCACTGTTTCCTCTCATTTTTAAGCTTCTTCATTCTCTGGCAGTCTTCTCTAATCCAGCTTCTTTAGCATAGGTATTACATGTCTATGTGGAAGAAAAATGTCAGTGTGCATTTAAAATCTGTCATGTACTCCTAAATCATTTATATACTAGAAAGGTATTTAATGCACTGCTAACTCATATTTGGATCACTTTTTATTCTGAAGAAAATAACCAGTGACTGCCAGCTAATATTTAATTCTGTCTAGACTAGTGAATGTTATTTTTAAGACTATTATAAAAAATCTGTTTTTTCCAACCAGCTCCAAGAGATTCAACAAAAGATTTTCATGTTTGCAAAGATAGAGATTCACTTGTACTACTTCTAAATCTTTAGCATAAAGATTTTTTTATGGATCCATTAAAAAATACACAGAAGTTAGCTTAATACTGTGTATAAAGATTAGGACAGTTATGTGTTACTGAAGGAACACTAACCCTTCCCTACTCAAAGCTGGAATAAATACTAAATATTCACCTATTTTATAATGCATTTTTGAGTTCCTCTCAAATATTTTACAAAGACAATCACAGGAAAACTGAAGTCTGTGAGACATGCAAGTATTTCTGTTCTATTTTTAATAACAAGGATTTTTTTTTAGGCTACTGAAATGAGTGTTAAAAGCCATTAGAACATCTGCCACCTTCACACATATCTTTTGATAGGGAAGGGCAGGGATACAAGAAAATCCTTTCAATCTGCATCTGGGGCTCTTTGAATCTTGAGCTGCCTGTAAAGACTCCTTCAACTCAGGGAGAGCAGGATGAGCTCTGTCCTCTCATACCTCCTTTGCAGCTTCAACTCTGCCATCACATTCAGGGCACTCCTGTGCAGGCAGCAGCTACAACAAACTGAATTCTGGTCCACACTCAGTGGGCAATAGGACCAGCTGCTAAATTACTGAATGTTTGGGTTGTGTTTTTTACCCCTTAGAAACAGCAGTTAGGGATGTGAACTGCTCTGAATTCCATGCTGCAAGGCTGTATCCAAAACACACCTTAGAGTGTGGATTTCTCTAAGGAGACCCAGCCTGCAAATCCTCTCCTTGCACTCAGACAGGGCAGTGGAATGTGCCACACTTGCACGCTCTGGGCACCCAGCAAACATTGCTATGAAATTCTGGACAGTGATGACCAGAAGCCTGGGGGTGGCAGGGAGGGAGAACATGGTTTTAGATATGAGCATTTTCATTTCAAATATATCTCAGTTTAGGTGCCTGAACAAAACACAAGTAAAAGTGGCAGAAATAACCGAGACAGGAATCTCTAAAACTTAGTGGTTTTGAATGCAGCAAGCTCACTTTCAGGCAGATACTGAAGACCTTTACTCCTCTTCTTGTACTCCTCATGCTGCTCACCCCTCACTGAAGCCCACAAAAGTTTCAGGGCAGTCTGCACAATCAACAGTAGAGTGGATCTCCTATGCTAATTCCTCCAATTTTCATACATATCCAAACATGGACCACAGAAGTGATGGCCTTTGGCCAACTACTCAAAATATGGAAAGAGCAGAGAAAATGCTTGAGACATAGAAACATAGGAATTCTGTGAAGAGTTAAGGGAAGTGGAACTTAGCTGTCTATCCTCAGTTTCCAGTGCTTAGGTTAATGCTGTTTCTGAAATCTCTTTGTGAAGGTGGAATGCCAGTGTTATCTATGGTCTTATTTTCCTCTGGAAGTTTAAAAATCTGAAATCAGCAGTTGCTAGGCATCAGTGACAATATTACAATAACTTGCATTCAGGAATAAGATGAAGCACAAATGCACCAGAAACTATAAGAGTCACTCCAAAATGAACAGCCTGTAGTAAAAAATAGAAGCTATGGTGAGTCATGTAGAAACATTTGTAAAACATCTTTAATACTTGGAATTTTAGGCCTCTCAGTGACTTTTTTATGAATGCAGGCTGACTTTTAACATAACAGATATTTTCAGAAAGCAGACTTGTTTTTGATGGAGAGATGCACAAGGACACCTTCAGCAGTACAGATCATACCTGAGCAGAAAATACATAAATTATTTCTGAGATCTGGATCCCAAAATAATAAATGACAAAATACAATATGCCAGAACCACAGGCATTAAAGCATGATTTTTCACCTGATCACCACTACACTCTCAGGCACAAAGAGTTGGGAATAACTTAAAGCCACACCTCTACTCCTGGAAATATTTCTTCATCATTGCTGCAGCCCGCTTTAGGATTCAAAAGAATTTCACAATCACTGAACAGGTTGGTTCTTTCCCTGCAGCCTTTCCATGGAAAGTGAACATTTTCTAACAAAATGCTAAACTCAGCCAATGCTGTAGCAGCAGAAAGACAAGCTAGGCTCTCCACCTTATTCTAGAAAGGACAATTAAAACTGTTTAGACCCTGCCCAGCTCAACTTTGAGGACATAGTTTCACCAATCAAAAACTGACCTATCCACCCACATGCCATCATAGGTCTTAGGAAAAAAGGATAATTATAAACGGCACCCAAGGGTTCCAGATTTACTACAGAAGGTGACATTTTCCAGACTACTCTAAGCTGAGGGGTTTTTTTCTGATTTCCATGAAACACATTTAGCCTAGGTCTACTGGGCCCAGCTCACTCCATATCAAACATAAAGTACTCATTCCTACAAGCATCAAGCAGAAGTACTTTGGACAGTGATTAGAATTTCTTAATCAAAAGCTCTCAGAAGTATCCCATGGCATTCCATGTCAAAGCTTGCTCCTTTTTTTGATCATGGCCTCATGGTTTATACACTACAACACACAGTAAAGCCTTTGCTGATCTTACTTTGTCAAAAGGCTCCATCTCCAGTAGGGACAGCAGGGAAACCCACAACAGAAGAGCTGCCTTAAATACAATCCTTCACGATGTGCAGTTCCCTTGCTCGCCTTTTACTCCTCAGCCCTGCTTGTTTGACCTCTGAGCAAAACACATCCCTAACACAAATGTTCCTCTCATGCTGACTTTACACTCCCGGCTAGCCTTGGTTCCCATGTCCCCAAGGCCTCACTGCTGCTACTGAAATCAGTTTTGACTCAGCAGCAAGCCATTAGAAAGAGGACAGACCTGCTGCTGGCACTGTGGGGCCCCCACATCCCTGTGCCCATGTCAGTGACACGCTGAGAGTCACACAGCCAGCACAGGATGGTGCCAGGATGAGGATTCAGAGCTCCTGTCTTATTCTCCTGCATTTAGACTGCTCCCTCCTAGTGATGGGACTACAGTTTATCAGATCTCCTTTGGGAAAGCAACTGCTGGTCTGCTGAATTGTTCCTGGCAGGGCAACAAACTGGAAAAAGTCCCTCTCAGGTACAGTTACCACCATTTTCATAACAGGAATTACTACCAGATTTCATCTGCAAACAATGCACTCTGAAGCTCTTCTCTTCATGCTTGGAGAAGACAAGTGTAACTTATGCTCATAAATCAATCAATTCCTGGAGGAGAGATCAGGATTTACCACAGAGCTGTCAAGCCAGAATCCATGAATACACAGATTTTCTTTTATCAAGTCAAAAAGCAACCAGCCCTCTAGCAGTGCCTCGACTGAAACGTCAGGCTCTTGGCTCACTCTAAATGTAACCTCCCACACACAAAGGAGCATCCCGCTGGCAAAGCCTGCCAATGGACTTCCCTTAACTTTGCCAGGTCGGCAAGGCATTCCAGTGGCATCCCAGAGACCCTGCCAGCAGCTCCTTTGTGACCCCAAAACACAGTCACGGGAACTTGAAGCAGCAACTGAAGCAAAAGCTCCTTCTCTGCTCCTGCAACTGAGCTTTCCAAGCCCCCCATTTCTCAGGGAAAACTCATTCATGCATGAGTGTCTGCCTGTGAGCACAGGCTCAGAACAAACAGCTCATTCCCAGCAGCTGAAGGCAGGGAAAGGGGAAGCCATAGAGTTGCAGAGGCTCCTGCTGGAGGTTACAGCTCTTGCTAGCAAGAGGAAACACAGGTTGCCTGTTGTTTGCAATTTTCAAGGTTAACTCTTCAGGCAGCTTTATCCCATCACCTTCCTGAATTTCCAAGCTAATTAGAGAGGTAATTTGTACCTTTCTGTTTCATAATTCACAGCAATTAGTAGAATGATGATAAAAATTTTAGAAGAATAAATGTGACCAGACTCTTCAACAGCTGTGGGGCACTCAAGAGAAACACCAGCCAATACTGTTCCTTCAGCTTGTCCCTAATGTTGGTACTCACCAAAAATACCCAAAAAACCCCAAAAAAACAAAAACAAAAAAAAAGGGCAACCAAACAAATAGCAGGTATTTGTCTCCAAATATCTTCTGTCCCACATTACCCATTGTGCCAAAGTGTATTTTCTGTTTCAATTAACAGACTGCCTAAGATTCAGTCAAATTAGCCTTATTTCTAGAAATACATGTGAGCACTCCCATAACATCAAAGATGGGTATTCTCCAGTGAAATTACTCTCCATTATAATGCACTGAGCACAGCTATGAGGATTTTTAAAAAATCAATTGCAACAAAGGTTTAGCCTCTAGGCAAAGGTCCTTAAATTAGCAGCTTCAATGCCGAATGCCAAGTGGGTAAAAGAAGTAGGGCATCCCTGCTGAATGGGGACCCTGCACCTGCTCACACACTGGAAATGGAAAGGGATGCATTATGAACCTTAACACAAACGAATCTAAGCATTTCCAAACCAGCTTTCTCTAGGGAATTGCGTGTGCTTCACAATTCTGCGGATCACATTCACTTAGACTCACTGGCTGTAAAGCACGCGAGGAAGAGCCCAGCTCGGCAGGCAGCGGCAGGGGATGCGTGCTCACCTCGAACTGCAGCTCCGTCCACCGGCAGAGCACACAGACCGCAGCACGCCTCGAGTCCTGCGCTGCCAACTTACTTTCCTGTTTCCCTCCCTCATTTCCCTGCCAAGGTTACTCTCCTAGCTGTCACAGAAGATGTACATGATCTTTCTTCTACGTGTTTTATGTCCACTTATTAAACACCCTCCTTCCTGCCAGGGGGCACTCAGAAAGAAAGCTGGATACCCTCTGCCCAGAGCGCTTGCCAGTTCCCACCAAAATGGAACAAAGCCGTTCACCAAGTGGAGGCAAGGAAGACAAAAACAGGTCCCTTCACAAAAGAGACTCCTGAAAGGGCGTTCAGTCGTTACACAAGCGATTTGCTGCTTTTAAGAGGGAAAGGCTTCAAAAAGGCAACTCCACGTGAAGAAACCGGCTCTGGCTTAATTCATTAGCGCCAAGGAAAAAACTGTGAAGGATGGCGACTCCTGATGCGAGTTTGCCCTAGAGGGAGAGGGATGCAGCCTGAACAAAAAAACAAACCAAAGAGCGCTTTTCAACCCAGTTTTAACAAAAACACGGGAACCCTTGTATAAACCTTAAACTCGCCTCCCTCGGCAGCAAAGTGAAAAAAACAGCAGTAAAAAGTTGGGGGAGTATGGAGAGGAGGGACAAGAAACTTAAAATCAAGAGAGCGGGGGTCACACAGAGGCAGCCCCGGGGAGCCCGGGTGAGGGACGGGCGCTGCAAGGTCTCCGGGCGGGGAGCGGGCTCGACTCCCCCGTGCCGGGAGCTTTTGGGTAAGGGGCACCGAGCGCGCAGTAAAGCGGGGATGGGGCACAGCCCCGGCCGGAGCCCGGGGAGGGGAGCGGCAGGAGGCAGAGGGGAGGCGGGGAGCGGCGGGGAGCGGGGATGGGGACGCGGCGGGCGGCTGCGGTGGAGCGTGGCTGCCGAGCGCGCCCCCCCGTCCCGCACGCACCTCCTGGAACAGCTCCAGGCTGTAGGTGTTGTCGTCGTCGGCGAAGAAGAGCACCCCGGGCTGCGGGGGCGGCAGGTGCTGGTGCCGCTGCCGCAGCCAGGCCAGGCCGGCGTTGCGCTGCTCGGTGGCGCGGGGCAGCCCCGGGCGCTTGTAGCGGCGCGGCGTGGGGACGTGCAGGTGCGTGCAGGGCAGCCCGGCGCCCGCCACGAAGCGGGTCACCAGCTCGCTGCGCGCCGCCGCGTCCTCCACCAGGATCCAGTGGAGCCGCGACACCTGCCGGAAGGTGTTGGCCAGGCGGGTGAGCTCGGCCTTCTGCACCGGGCGGCTGTAGGTGGGCGTGATGGCATAGATGGTGGGCAGCGCGGCCTCGGGCCGCCGCCG